>CANNZV010000079.1:515267-727413 GCA_947561585.1 Caprella mutica | reverse complement strand
ATTGAAATAAATTCATGTACAATTAATTATAATTGATTATTTATGTTGTTGAACATGTATTATGTATTTCAGTCATGCAATATAGATTTATAATTTATTATAATATACCTCTTTATTTTATATGTTATAATAATAATTATATAGTTGCTTTTATATACATATCGAAAATGTCAGACCGTCCGATAACTTGGAATTTTCCCTATAGTTAAAAAATTGAAATACAGTGTTAAGGAAATCAAAATGTCTATGTATACATTTAATTATATAAATTAAACAATTATTTATCATTACATTAAAGATAATTACCAAATTAATAAATATATGCATTGAATACGTTTATTCTCATGTTGAGCAATAAATATTCTATTATTCATTACAGATGTTTTCTTCCATGTTCTCACAATTAATAATAAATAAAAATCTCATATCAGTCTATAATAGAACCATTGCAATCAATTATTCTAACTCTTATAGTTTAACCTGTGACCATTGCTGCCTATTCATAAAAAGTAAAGGCATATTTGATAGACTTTGAATTTAATTTCAAATATATCGAGGCACTGATTGTCTCTTAAAAATATTAGGTTAAATGCCGTGAAAAATTGAGTCTGATTTACTGAAATGAAAAGGATTGAATCAATATTCTTGAAAAGATTTTAATTTTTTATCTAATCAGCATTATTTTATTATAATATAGTTTAAATTTTTCATTTGTCAATTTGAAACCATGTTACCTACAGTGGTATCGTGGATACCAATTGAAATAGAAGTTGAATGATAATTATTATATACAGGGTGACCCACCAAAAAAGTGTACCCAATTTTACAAACATTGTACTTAAAAATAAATAGAAAATATAGTTCAAACAAAAGAAAAATGATATATTTTAACTTTTTATACCTACATCATTGTTTAAGATTCATTATTTATTTATAAAAATAATATTTATATTAATTCAAAACTGGGTACACTTTTTTGTGGGTCACCCTGTCTAGGTTATAATATGAAAAATTATATAAAAATGATATATAGAAATGATGTTTTTACATGATCGAAAATGTGGAACCGGCCGATAACTCGGAGCTTACCTCTATTACGACATCATCATTTTACAAAATTTAATTCATTGTTTTTTTTCCTAATAGAGCTTTGAATCAGTTAATAATTATTTCGTTATATTCTCTTTGAAATGACAGCTTGAAATTGCTTGAATCGGAATGGCTTTCGTCACTAATGTCGCAGGACGGAAGTGAAAACCAATTAGCAATATTTATGAAATGAACTAAAGTGAAACAAAAATAGGAAATGTTGTAGATAGCAAAAACTCTATGAAAATGATTACAAAACTAGATATTAGTATGGAATGAAAATAGTATTGTGGTTATATTTTATTGAATGTATAAATGATATAACGGCATAAAATAAACTTATTATTAAATCTAATATCTAGAATAGATCAAAAACATTTTTCTATGAACGAAATGTCAATAAATACACATTTAATATTTCACTGTGTTAGATGATATTAACCTATTTATCATCAACATACATTATTTATAAATATATGCATAATTTTAATTATTTCTAATATAAACCTTACCATTTTGTATCGGCTAAATTATATATTCGGCCGATGGTTAATCTGAGTCAGCAATAACGATAAGAAAAATGGCACCGAATTGGCCCACAACAAAAGAACTCATCCCTTAACTGCGCTCTCATTCCTTGACTGTAACTAACCAAAAGCGAGAGGATCTATGTCTCCTTCCAAGAACTAATCCTGGGGCATCCTGCAGGCGTAAAATAGGAACATCCTTTCAGCTCTTCCTACTTGTTAACAACTTTGGTGTATCTGTAAACAACCACCATTTTTATAGAGTTTCAAGGAGAGTTATCTTTGAAATGGTTAGGTGTACTTAATAAGTAGTTGCATAATTTATCAGAATTTATAGTTGAAGTAAAATATTTTAACTGTGTTTTTCAGTAAATCATAATAGAAAACAAAATACATTAGTTTAGCATGTAGAATTGCATATTTAAATCCGAAAAAATTGCATAAAGTATACATACGTTTAAGTAATTCATTTAAAATTTTAATTCTAAAATTAAAGTTACTGATAGATCTGATTTATTATATTTCTTTTATATAATTTCATATTAACTAAAAAATAAAAGATACCCTTAACATCTAGTTACAACATCAATTGCATCATCATTATAGATCAATAAGTATAATCAATCATACCGCACAGCATATCTCTCTCTCCCAACTCACTTTCTCACTAACTTGACATTTGATGTTATTACCTATTTAAGGTTCAGCCATGATAACGAACATTGCATACCTATTTATTATTCCATTTCCAAACGATTCAATTACCATCTCCAAATGTTTGATCGCAATACGTCCTGTGGACAATGTACCTATTTCCTTCACACATAATTAATCGTTTGGCCAAAGGTACGTGGAACTAGTTTACTGCACGCTGTGTAAATTTTGAAATGTTGTACCCTATATTAACCGATTCCGAAATTCGTAATTTCTTTCTTCATCTTCTCTATATCATCTATTATAACCAATATTTTAAAGGACGGCAATAGATAATTTAAAATATCATATTATTGAGCGCCATTTTGGAACTAGTTTGTCATTGTTTTAACAACGGCGGAGTAATTTGATACAGAGAAGCGGAGTAATACATGCGTGCATGTGATTGAAGACATTGTCCGTTTGACTTACATATGCTATCTAGAAATGCTTTTATCCATCGTCTTTGAAATCTGTTTAACTATTCTATTTCAAGTTTGTAATTTAAACAATAATAACATTCATGAACCCTGACTAAATTAAATTCAGTGCATTAAATAAAGAAGCTATAGAGTATAGTCAATAAATGCTTACCTCTATAGTTTCAGTTTCAGCATCAATTTCAATTAACGTTGAATTTCTCATCATTTTTTAATATAGTCTTTTGTTGGACCATGTTATAGAGTATGTCAGTTAAAGCCAATTAATTGGCTTACATTTCAAAAGGTCAAAACTTAAATATGTCTGATTGGTTTAAATTTCGAATTAATTTCTATGTTTCCATCATTCCATGTTAATTTTGGCTTGAAATCTTCAAAAATTGAGCCCAATTGGCTATGCTCTCAATTTTTGGTAAATGTTGGCCCAAAAATTGGCTTACGGTTTGCCAGCCTCTGAAACATGGTAGGTGGAGTACCATAAACTGACACCTATTTTGTTATAGGTTGGGGGGGTGTTATTATGCTCCCCCTCTCCCCAATGTGTCAATATTTCATATTGTCTTTTTAACTAAGTAAATCTCTAGCGACACTTTGCCCACCTGCTTGTTTAGTCGTCTACTCGATGAGTGAGATGTACTGTAATAAGTAGGGTTGTGACAATATGCTTTTTAAAGTACATCTCAATGAGTGAGATGTACAACTAGGTTTGTGAAAATATGCTTTAAATATCACAGTTCCTGAAAATATTACTGACGGAGAGAATTATACAGTATTGAATGGTCCTAAGCCATCGGTTTGAAAATAATCTTTATTGAATAAAAGATAATACAAGAATTACATAAGAAAGTATATCCCGTATATGCATTAAGAAAAGGCTAAAGTTATTTCAATTCATTTATCAGATAGAGATCATACATAACATATGTAAAATAAATATATAAAAAAAATTCAATTCACGCCCACATCTAAGTTCGCTATCGAAATTCGAATGTAGTATTCGATACCATTTAGTTTTGTCCTTGATATTCTTTATATCTATGATTTAAAATTGTCTTTTTATGGAAGAATGTCAATAAACACGCATTTAATATTTCACTCAGTGAAATGATAGTACCACAAGTGGTACGGAGCAAAATAAATGAAAAAGTAATTAACATGATAATAAATTACTTACTGACCTATATAGACCTATTTAATTATTTTTTCTATTAGTCAAGTAAGTAGTATTTTCAAATTTAAAAAATAATATAAAGATTTTGACGCTGAGAAAAGAGTAACTAAACATATTTGAAGTAAACATATGTTCAGAATACCTTATTTTTGCGTTATAAGTCATTAAATATAGAAATATAATCATTATTTATATACAATAGAATTTTGTAATCATTCCTTGTATTCATAAATCCGAAATAAACCAAAACCTAATTTCTTCAATACGAAATGAAATTCTTCTTCATAAATAGGCCAAACCTCAAATCAAATAACAATCACTCTATGACAAAATACTCCCATAGATCACTAATGATATATTGTTATTATATTTATCACCATAAAATTGGTTCAACCTAGTAATGATCAGAGCTTTGAAGTTTCAAACCTGTAATTAACACACCCCCGTTTGTTTTGTACACCTTTCATACAGTTCGAATATACTCTCTATCGTAATTATTCCGACTGCTCATCTGTCAAATTCTTTCCACTGGCTTGCCCTCAATCTAACTAGGAATTAACCTTGCGATGAACTGTCGATACGCGGAAATACGTAACAATTCGTGTGCCTAGTTAGCAATGAATGTCACAGTGGAACTCGTTACTTATGAAGTATCGGTTCCTTCATAACTCAAAGCCACTTCATATCTCGAGTGCACTTGATAGTTTTCTATGAGTAAAATTATAGAAAATGATGTTCATTGAGGGATAATTATGACGCAATTCTATAATTTAGGCATAGAAAACAACTTCATAACTCAGGTGCACTTCATAATTCAGGTCCTCATAGCTTCATAACTCAGGAGAAGAACTCAGACACTCGTTTAGTCGGGATGTGGGTGTTTTAAAATCAATTGGAAATTTCCTAATGCTCACTTTCAGACTACATTTACGTTCCATTTTGTATAACCTAGGTACATTTTATTAAAAGTTAAGCAATCAATTCAAACACTGTACCCGTTCACCTTACACTACAATACTAATTAATAATTACCTTCATTAATATAGTGATTATCTCAAGCCCGCATAATACTAACCTTCCCTGCGTGATATAAAACAATAGCTGATATGCAATCGAATATAAGTATTGATTGCATTAACGAAGAGTATTCTTTTGAAGGGAAATCAATGGATAGACAGCTAACTCATATTGACTCGTTAGAATGAGAGTCTGGAGTTAAACATTGGGTGGTGTATCATATGCTATGTGACAATAATATTAGGGAATTGTTTTAACTATATTGGGGAATTGTTGTAACTATATTGGTGAATTGTTATAACAATATTGGTGAATTGTTATAACAATATTGGGGAATTGTTGTAACTATATTGGTGAATTGTTGTAACAATATTGGTGAATTGTTGTAACTATATTGGTGAATTGTTGTAACTATATTGGTGAATTGTTGTAACTATATTGGTGAATTGTTATAACAATATTGGTGAATTGTTATAACAATATTGGGGAATTGTTGTAACTATATTGGTGAATTGTTGTAACTATATTGGTGAATTGTTATAACAATATTGGTGAATTGTTTTAACTATATTGGGGAATTGTTGTAACTATATTGGTGAATTGTTGTAACTATATTGGTGAATTGTTATAACAATATTGGTGAATTGTTATAACAATATTGGGGAATTGTTGTAACTATATTGGTGAATTGTTGTAACAATATTGGTGAATTGTTGTAACTATATTGGTGAATTGTTGTAACTATATTGGTGAATTGTTGTAACTATATTGGTGAATTGTTGTAACTATATTGGTGAATTGTTGTAACAATATTAGGGAATTGTTGTAACTATATTGGTGAATTGTTGTAACTATATTGGTGAATTGTTGTAACTATATTGGTGAATTGTTATAACAATATTGGGGAATTGTTGTAACTATATTGGTGAATTGTTATAACAATATTGGGGAATTGTTGTAACTATATTGGTGAATTGTTGTAACAATATTGGTGAATTGTTGTAACTATATTGGTGAATTGTTGTAACTATATTGGTGAATTGTTGTAACAATATAAGTGAATTACTGTAACAATATTGGGATTATGTAGTTAAAATACAGGTTGACCCATAAAAAAGTTTACTCAATTTTGAAATAATTAAAAAATAGACAATTTTCTTGTATCCATTCTACCACCGTCATTGAGATTTACGGTATATTTATGAATACTATTTTTACATTACTTAAAAGTTGAGTACACTTTTGTGTGGGTCACCCTGTATACTGAAACCCTCCCTATTTTCCCCATCCCCCTCTCCCCACCTCTCTCACTGTCCCCACTTCCCCACGGTAGTTAAAATGACTCTGGCTGGAGATATCTTTCCCCTGTGGCTAAAATTTACACCCTCAGCCTCGTGAAGACATTCTTTGCAGTTCTAAATGAACAAACCATTAAATTGCACCGCACTCTAAAATGTTATGTCTGCAAATATTTCTAATTAAGAAAATATAAAATCTGTTTCTTTGTCTCGTATAGAAAATTGGTGCAAAAAAAAATTTGGTTATGTTTCTTTATAACTCAGAGCCACTTCATATCTCAGGGGCACTGATAATTTTCTAAGATTAAAATCTTGGAGAAAACTATGGTCTTTGAGGGATAACTAATACGAAATTCTTGACTTGTATCGTTTTCTTTAATTGAAACATAGAAAATACTTCATAACTCAGGTGCATTTCATAACTCAGGTCTTTCATTACTCAAGTGCTTCATAACTCAGGGGCTTTACTGTACAAATTTAATGTAATGGATGCATAAATTTTGGCATTACTTTTGAATGTTATTAATTTATATTTCATTTTTATGGAAACTGCAATTGTTTGAAAAAAATCAATTTTAAGAAACATGTAATACTAATTATATCTCGTTTTAGCAATATTCAATATTAGTTATTTAATTATAGAAATATGTAACATTATTTATATCAAGTTATAGATATATAAAATTATATTTTTTTTTTCATTTTTGTGGCAAAACGTATTTGTTTCAGCAAATTTCATTTGTTTCAATTTATTTAAATTCTCTAAGCCCCAATAGAACTAATTTTTAGTACAACTGTCTCAGAAATTTCCAAATCAATAAAACTGTTAACTTCATTGAGACAAATGTTTTCTAATTAACTAAAACGGTTTTTTGAGGTGACCAAAAATAGACAGAAAAAAAATGTTGGAGGTATAATTAAATTAGGGTTAGGTATCGAAAAAGAAAATAACATTTCGTTAAGTTAATACAAACTAAACAAGTTAAACAAATTAGATTATTTAAGATGAGTTAACAGAAATATTTTTTTTCATATTTACTAATAATCTCAATTTCTTTTCTTTATTTATAATAATGGATCTCTTCACTTTACGGTCCGAAAAAAATTCGAAAATATAAATGTAAAGAATTTAAATCAGAATAGCACTCTAATAACATCTTTCTATATTTTCAAACATTTCGGCTTGTAAATATGACACGCGTTGATCAATTTGCTCTTTACCATTTTTATTTCTTATTCAGATATTCAATTTATTACTCTTCACTATGCAAGATTGAAAAATCCTTCGACAATAATTTTCCCACTGATATCAAAAGAAAACAAGCAAGAAGCAATCGAGTGGATGCAACTGAACGATCTATTAGAAATAACAATGTCTAATGTTTAAATGTGCCTTGTTTTTATATATTATATAGTTAATTATATAAAATAACCTATAATATAATACTCTAAATCATGAAAAAATTCATACGCACAACTATTTCGAATGATGAAAGTAAAGAGATTCATAAACAACATATACAAATTTCTAAAGGGTCAGATTGGTTTATATATTAACACCCACTTTCCAAGTACTGCTTGTGTCCCAGTACTGCTACCTCCTCCCAACTATCTCATTCTCAGCTAAAAATAATAACGACAATAGCCACTCCCTTGATCCGTATAGCTTCATCCAAAATGCCGATATAACACTGACGCTATGAGTTCATATGAATGCAGATACAGACAGCATGAATTCATATCGATATTAATAATGCATATCTCTTTCATATGTATAGTTACTAACCTTAATAACTGCAATATTGATAGTGCGATGACTTCGTTAAACTCTTATTGCGTATAATCAAGCACTTTAATTTACATTTTCGGGATATAAAAATCCTAAGATTTTCTTGCTCTGGCAGTGAAAATGTGAAATAAGAACTTTAGAACATTTTCAGTGATGGATTGAATTTAAATTAAATTTTCCCATTGAATTTATAACAATGAATCAATACATTTTTTAATATACATATATAAAAACGTACCTATTTGAACAATATTAATTTGGGTGAATGCCTAATTGCCGAAGCTTCAGTTATTGATCGTTAACTTGATCGAGTGCGGTAATATGATATTTACCTTTTTATTAACTTCATTTTATTTCTGAAAATTTCGTTTATTTTAAAATTATTTTGTATATCTATTGAATGATAAAAATGTTAGTGCTAATATATCTAATTTTAATTTTATAATGTATATGTAGACAAATGAACTTCACAAAAAAAGCTTGATAGTTTTAGTGAATTTTGACGTGATCCACAGCAATTATATTACAAAGACTTTTGTCCTTTTAAAGTTATTATACTTTACGTATCTATGGCCTTAGTGCAAGACAAAGAATTGGAACATTTAGGGCCAACAAAGAATGTTGACCAACATTATTAATGTTGGTCATTTGTTGTTTGTTTATTGGTTTACTTTCTATGCATTGATGTTAACCATTATTATTATAATGTGAATTTTAATTGTATTTTTATTATTTTAATAAAGAAATTTTTTTAGTACATTAAATAAAAAAATTCATTCAAATTAAATCTTATAAATGAAGTGAGATTTTATATATTAATAAATTAATATTGTTAAGCTGAATTAAATGCAATTAATTTTTCTCTTAAACGAAAAAAATTGAATAAATTGAATATAGTCAAATTAATTCTTTTCAATCAAGACAAATCAATTCAATCAAATCAAATTTAATTATTATTTGCCTTCCTTTTTCTCCTTCCAATTTTATTATTTTATAATGAATGCTTCTGATTTAATGTCAATAAAAAAATAGCACCTCAATAAATTCAAAAACAGTAAAATGAACTAAAAATTTAAGGTGGGTACATGACAAAATAATAAAACTTTTTATCGATTAATTTCATATACAATTTGATTTCTTTCTCAATTTTGAAAAGATAAAATTTAAAAAATTGTATTTAAAATCAGGAATTGAAAAAAATATTGGAATTAAAAAATTCCTAAATTTCGAAAAAGTCATTTTACTGTGATTGCACGGAGGAGGTATTTTTTTAACTTTTTTTTTGCTTCGATGTTGTGGTCTGACCCTCTCCTTTCCCATCCTGCCAGCACCCGGTCTGCACCCGGCATGACGCCCCTAGGGATGGAAGACACTCTCAAGAGGTACCTCCAACTACAGGACCTTGGCAAATTTTATGTCGACAAGGCTAGACCACGGTGAGTCCGTAATTAGAAAAATATATCAGACGGTATATACCATAATATTAAAAAAAAATTTATATTCAAAATTTTATTTTTCTTAAAATATAATTTTTTGTTAATATTAGAATTATTATTCTTAAAATATAAACATTATTCTTCTTAAATAATTTCATGAATTATCAGTTATAAATTTCATCATTATATGATCGTCCTAAATAAATATCAAATTAATTTTATAGTAAAAATTTAATTAATTATGGGTATGACAGGTATCGATTAAGTTCTGAATTATTGGACAATCTCACAATTTCGCACACACAAGAAAAGAATATATAATAATTATAATTTAACTTTTACTTTATTTTGTATCCATGATACCTGCAGGCATCATGGATTCCAATTAAAATCCATAAATTAGTATTTGTATATTAATTTCATGCGTGTTCGAAATTGGACAAAACCTATTTTATTCTACAGTATTACTTCTCTGTACTTAAAAAGAACCTTTAGGGCTAATCCACACCATCACTCCGGTCACGCTCCGCTCACGCTCCAGTCACGGTCCGGTCCAATATTCTTTAATGTATTTCACGTAGAGCATCCACACTGGCAGTGCCGGTCAGGTCACGCTCCAGTCACGCTCCGCTCACGATCCAATCCAAAGATATTTTGACTGGAGCGTGATCGGACCGTGAGCGGAGCGGCACTGCCAGTGTGTATTAGCAACGCTCCAGTCGCGGTCCAATTTTATTATTTGCGTGCTTTTTCTTGAATTTTACTACACATATATATGTCACGCGCACTTGACTGATCTGAAATATCGACCGATTTCGCCGCGCAATCTATTGATCAATCGTTATTGCAGCCATCGACCGATGGCGCAACCATCTATCGATTGTTGCGCGTTCGAATGATAGGGATTTTTTTACTTTATGCATTTAATTGTCTTGATTTTAATTGAAAGATGTTGTCTTTTTAAACAAAAAAATTGTTATATTTCATAGAGTAACCATCAATCGATTGATGGTTACCATATGAAATGTAACAATTAGACATAGAAATTATAGAAATCCATATCAATCGAACGCGCAACAATCGGTTGATGGTTTCCCTATTAAATATACCATTTAGATGCCTAAACTAAATACATTCTTTATCATTCGAACGTGCAGCAATCGATCGTTGGTTGCGCTATCGGTCGATGGCTGCGCTAACGATAGATCAAACAGATTGTGAAGCGAAATCGGTCGATATTGCTGCAGATCAGTCAAACGCGAGTGACATATATAATAATTCTTATACCTTAGGGCTTAGACTCTAGAAGTCTAGATTCTTAGATATACAGACAGTTTTCTCTAGGAGTGATCGTGTTTTCAGTGTTGCATGTTTTCTTTTCTAAAATCATTTTCAATTTTAGATAGATATTTTCAAAAGTTCCAATAGTCATTCGAAAATAATGGAAAAATTTAGTTTTGTCATTTATTAGATGAGGATACAACGAGTAGATATCA
Source organism: Caprella mutica (assembly GCA_947561585.1). Taxonomy (NCBI): domain Eukaryota; kingdom Metazoa; phylum Arthropoda; class Malacostraca; order Amphipoda; family Caprellidae; genus Caprella; species Caprella mutica. The sequence continues at coordinate 716,457 of CANNZV010000079.1, read as the reverse complement.
TTCGCACTTCTTATCTTTTAGTACACGATGAACTAAGTATCTCTCATCCTGTTCATCAAATAAGTGCAATCATAATCACTGCAAAATCAGATGATACAGAAGGGACGGGAGCGAGAGCGGAGCGTGACCGGACCGAACATGTGTATGCACAAGGATGAGACCGGACCGTGACTGGAGCGAGAGCGGAGCGTGACCGGAGCGATGGTGTGGATCAGCCCTTATAGTGATTATAGAGTGCTGGAAAAGAAACTACCCCGTATAGTGAATAAATTAGTTTTCTAAGGCTGATAGCGATTCATAGCAGACTAAAGAAATTTAGTCCAATATTCTTAGACTAATAGTATCGTTATTAATCTATAGTCCAATATTCTTAGACTAATAGTATTGTTATTAATTAGTCCAATATTCTTGGTAGTTCGGAAAGCACACAGGAAACTGCAATCACTATACAGGATTTCATTATAGAGGAATTGTACTCTACTGTATATGTCTATATGAGAAAGGCTTAAGTAAAGTAAATCAAATATTAATAGTAATCTCCGTAGACTGAAGATATAGAAACTTCTCCAAACTTTTTATATTTTCTAATTTTCTTCTTGGCTCTTCAATATTATTATTATTCTGAAATTAACTATTGCTATTAAGTATTTGAAAAAAAAATTAATGCATTTCATATACATATTTGATGGAATTTAAGTGTCTTGAAATATTATTAAAGTATAAAAAAATTCTAGATCGAGAGAATAATAATCAGTAAATTATATGTTAATTAATTAATATAATATACGTACACTGCCTACACATTAATTAATGCATTTTCTATATTATAATACACTTTATCTTTTCTTTTAAATCCTATACACTTTATTTGTTCTCTCTATCCCCATACATTTTATCTGTTTACTCTATTTCCATACACTTTATCTGTTCTCTCTATTTCCATACATTTTATCTGTTTACTCTATTCCCATACACTTTATCTGTTCTCTTTATTCTCAAACACTTTATCTGTTCTCTCTATTCCCATACATTTTATTTCCTCTCTATTCCCATAGACTTTACTCAATTAAAACCCATTCAAACAGTTATCCATTTTTGATGACCTACTTCTGAATAGATTGATGCCAAACCACTTCGAATAAACTGTTCGTTTTCGAATAAGTCATGCGTGAATTCAATGGGGTGAGTTTCGAGTTTTCGGACTGTTTCACATTTTCGATCATATAAGAAAATATATGTAACTATTATTTTTAACCTTCATTGTAGTTTGTATCTATGATACCTGAAAGTATCATGGATACAAATTAAAATAACGAGTTAAATCATGTTTTTTCTTTACATTTTTTCACAAATTATCGAAAATGTGAAACAGTACAATAACTTAAAACTTACCCTATACATTACTGTAAAGTATTTTGTTAAGATTCTGTATTTCTGACTATTGAATGTAAATTAAAGTAATTAATATTAAATGTTGTCAGTACAATAAAAAAATAATTAATTTCTAATTAATAAAAAATTAAATACACTTAGATACAGTTAATATGATACACTAATTAATCTATCAACCATAATAAACTATCTTTTAAATTATTAAATTAAATGGAAATTATATATTCCATTTCAGTTCAGTAATTTTCCTAATGTCCTTTAACTGTGGAATATTCCGTTACTCGTATTTAATGCACAGAAATTGGCAGATTTGTGCTCTTAAAAAATAGAAAACTGATAAATGCTGCTAGTAATACTTTGAAACACTTTTTAAATCCTTTGAAAGTTCTTCCTGCAATAACATATCATGATAATCATTATATTCATTTTAATCATTTTATCATCAGGCAGTAGAATATACTCTTAATAGGAATATTAAGGCAGGTGCATGTACAATAGTGATCTAGCAGGTAAGAGTGTATCACGAGGCAATGTTGTCCCAATATTGGGACAACATTTTTGTTGAAACCAATTCTAAATGTGAATTTAAGGATTTATTGAGTAAAACATAAAATTAAGTTTATTAGGATTTCCTGCCATACATTTAGTATGAATAGTAGTCGAAATAATTTTATTTTTTTATATTGAAGATATACGGTCAATTATAACATTAAATATGCCGGGTAAAATATAACCTTCAGCAAATTTGCGAAGGTCATAATTCATTACATATTGTAGCTACTGATCTGATTTTTGTTTTTTGAAATTTCTCATTTCATTTTAAATATTTTTCAAATTTTCTATTTTAAACTTACTATAATTAATTTAAAATATAATAGAAAGTCCGCCTAGTACAACCATATTCAAATCCATCTCCAGTGGTCGCACTAAAATGCTCTGTAATTCACGTACAGAGATTATAGTGTAGGAATGACATTAATCACCAGTAAGGATTAAGAGCTCATGACAAGTGATCACTGAAGGATTATATCAAAGATTAAATAAAATTACTATCCACAAACCTAATCACTCTACTTTTTCAACGTCATTTCAATGGTCGAATTATTGGTTTTAAAATTATTTACAAATCTTAAATAATAAAATATTTTTATTATTATTAACATGGTAATTTAATTATCTTCAAAGTAAATTTTAAATTTTGGTAAATAGTTCATTGATAAAAAAAAACAATTATCATGAAGATACAAATAGTATTCCACTAGAGATGAACTCTTACGGTGAAGACCATTTATAGAATAATAAGATCTAGCCAAATTGTTAATATGAATCGACGTATTATGATATAAATCATTTGGAATATGACTGGATGTGTAAGTTCCGAATTATTGGCCGGTTCCTCCTTTTCGATCATATAATAAGATATTAATAATTATTATTAAATTCATTATGTAAAAATTTTATCTATGATATTTGGAGGTATCATGGATACGATTTAAATAAAAAAAGTTAAAGTTTGATTATTAAAAAAATTTGCGATCGAAAATGTATAACCTGTCTATAACTCGGAACTCACCCTATTTAAAATGTAATGAAGTTGTTTTTATCTTTGAAGAATCAGTCTTCATTTAATATTAATTAATGACATTTAAAATGTTTTTAGTCGTTCAAATAAACAAACTCTGTCAACTATTCAAATAATTGATGGATTTTAATTGTTTATCTTGTGAAATTATCCATATACAGTAATGCATATTTATTTTAGTTTGATAATGTTGTATAGTTATTTCATAGTTTCAACATATCTGCAACATTAAATCAATTGAGAAAGATTGGTTCGAGTTCTTGGAAAATATTTAAATCATAATTTTTTATATAAAAATATATAATTGAAAAGATATAAAAATTGAATAATGTAAAAATTTTTTTATAAAAATAAAAAAATTATCTCTAAGAGTTAATAGTCTTTTTTACAACATCAGTTCTCTACATATTATTATTTACATTTCAGGTTTGGCAAGAGATCTGAAAGTGCTCCAAGACCAGTCGAAGAAAACTTGGTAAGTTAAAATATTTTTAAAAAATCATTAAGGAAACTATATCTTTTTGAAACTTTTCTAGCGAAAGATATTTTTGAAAAAAAAAATATCTTGGGAAGAAAATAATCAATTACTAATTATTATTTAAATCTTAGTACCATTTTATTATGCATTTTCCTATTCATTTACTGTACCAATCAAGTCCGTTTGAAGTGAGCTAAAAAATCGCGTCTGGTTCCGGTATAGGTTTTTATCACGTATGTCTGTAAAATGGGGATATTTCTATCGCCTAAATTATTGATTGGAAGAAACTTTATAGGAGAGAGGGATAGAAATTTGGATACCCAGAGAGAAAGTTATTGTGGGTCATAGAAGATATAGAGGGAAAGGTACCGTGGGGCCATAGAAGATTGAGAGAAAGTTATAGTGCGGTCATATAAGATTAAAAAAAAGTTATGGTGGCGCCATAGAAGATAAAGAGTGTAAGTTATGGTGGGACCATAGAAGATGAAGAGGAAAATTAATGGTGGGGCCATAGAAGATAAAGAGTGTAAGTTATGGTGGGACCATAGAAGATGAAGAGGAAAATTTATGGTGGGACCATAGAAGATATAGAGGGAAAGTTATGGTGGGGCCATATAGAAGATTAACAATGGGACTCTTGTAATTTTTATACGGCCCCACAATAACTTTCTGTTTGAATTATTTATTTACCAAAATCAGTTCCCAAAATTAAATATTAATACTTTTTTTTAGTTCATTTTGGTAGGTAGATAAGAATTTAAATTGTTTTTTTGAATGAAGTTTTGGATCACTTTCCAGTGATTAAGATCTTGATAATTAATTTTAATTCAATAATATTAATTGATTAATCAAGAATTTAGAATTTAGAAGATTTCGTATTTCTCTGATAATTTAATTTTAAAAAATCGAAAACTCATAATTAAGAAGGAAATAAAGAAGTTGCTTTTATTTTATGTATTTTAATAAAATGACGAAGTACAATGATTGGAAAATATAAAATAATGTACTTTTAATATCGCAGAAAAGGAAAATCCCTTTAATATCCGATTAATTAGTTACGGTAAATAATTACTTCTACGCAAGCTATTAAATTCTTTAGAAATATTTGTTTTATCATATTTTCTATATAATATTCTAATGAATGATAATTGAAATCATTAAAGTAATATTACATTTTAACATCTATCTTATATTCGAAATATCTCCTGAAACCAATAATGCTTGCAAGTTCTTCATTATTAAATTATTGAAAGTTATATACTTTATTAATTATATATTATTATATTCTCTTTAAATATTACCACAGTCTAGACACTTCTTCGTAATTGTCTATCTTATCTTCTATTAATAATATGAAGTAATAGATAAAGTAAAGACAAGTGTATTTGTCTTTACTTTGTCTTTTAATTGAAGATTAAATGGACGGATTGAATGGACGGATTGAATGGACGGATTGAATGGACGGAGAAAGAATAATCATTAGTGATTGCTTTCAAATTTGAAGTAGTTAATATAAATAAAAACGTTAATATAAATAAAAACGTTAATATAAATAAAAACGTTAATATAAATAATATAAATAAATATATATGCTTTCATTTTGCAATTAGATTGCCATAATGAATATATCCTGATTTCAAATTCAGCTTGTTATTTGATAATTATATTCTTTTATAACGTAATAAAATATATATTGCATATAATTTCGTATGAATTGATTGAGTATTCGGGTAATTGTAGAAAATAAGAAGTAATTCATATAAAAAAAATTTCATAGAAAGCAGAAATAACTACGAAAGATAGAAACTTCAATTGAGTATTTACCCTTATATCGTTTAGTTATTTTCAAAGTTTGATGTTAATGTATGAAATGAACTAAAGATCAGTCTGACATGTCACTTACTTGACACTAACCTGACTGATGATGTCTGTGTAAAAATGTCTCGAGGTGGACAGTTTGAAAGGTCATTAATGAATTACATTGAAGTGTAATTTCTTCTTTGGTTCATAAACCTAATCAAGGATCAAATTTCATTTTTTTTAAATTGGATATCAGTCTGCATTATGTTAAATTATGAAAGATTATAATTATTAGTGTGATACATAAGCTAAATGTGGTAGTACATGAGAAATGATCTTTAATTGGAATTTTTTTGTAGTGCAATAATTGTAATAATTAAATCTTCAAAGAATTGGTCTATAAGTATAATAGCTTATTGTATTTATCAAATATAAAGCAGTGTACAAGAAGTATATTTAAATCCTATCTAAATTATCAGTTTTGAAATTTCACTAGGTATACAAAAAATATCAAATTTCGATTAAAAGCAGGAGCGGAAGGGACAACCAAAGTCAAACTTCCGTGTTTCCTAGTAAACACCTCAATGCGGTCAGATGATTTATGGAACACATTTGATGATTGGTTAGTTTGAGGTGTCTGGTTGACATGCTCACACTGCTATGGCTCACATGCTCACACTGCAATAGCGTGATTTGAGTCACTTCATCGAATTAAAATAGCCTGAGTCACGCAGAGAAGGCTCATACAAAGAAGTCTGCTGTTATTCAGATTTAATTTATCCTTTATGGCTTTTATCAAATGAAATTCTATCTCCCACAAAAGGTTGACATTTTTTTATTGGCTATTGGCCGACGTTTGTTGAAATTAAGCATTTTGATGATTTACATTTAACGTCATATTACATTTTCATGAATGAACTTTCATTCAGACAAACAATTTTTTCCCATGTGCACAGATATCTATATTCGATTTTTTTCATAGATAACAAAGCAATTTTTAAATAAGAAAGTTTTAAAATTTTAATTTGTACCTATATTTCACTAACCACTTCTTATTTATTTTTTTTCACTAAACGAAGGTTTGATTATTTTCAAACTGAAAGAAAATTTGTACACCTACATCACAAATTGGGACATTGTTTAGGATCAAAATATTATCGGTCAATTTCCGATTGATTTCAAATAGAAAAACTCATGGCTTGGCCAAATAATATTATAATTGAGGTCCATTTTGGTGGCTTCGACATAACTTTCTCTTTGGAGTCCTATCGAAACTGTTGTAATTTGCCCCATCTAACGGACTAACGAGTCTGTGTGATCTATAATAACAGTATTGACTGGGAGGCAAAGAGCGGAAAATAACCCCATAAACTCGAGGCTATCTGTCCTAAAAATACTAGAAATAAACTAGCGTTGAAAACTCGTCAATTGATTTTATTTGTCTGAATCAATAGGAATTTTAACGATAATTTCAGCTCTGAATTATTCATTAATTTGAAGTACAATTTAGATCCATGAATGCTTTAGTTGTTTACCCTAAACTCTGTTTATTTCTTTATATTTATATGATGAATAACTAGTTCGTTATATTCATTCTCTGTTATTTTAACCTGCTACTGTAATTACGTGAATACGACAAGTGTTCGAGTTAAGAAATAGGTTAAAATTTTGTTAAACTTTGTAACGAACTTAAAAAATTACCATCAATCATCTCCTTTTTCGTATATAACTTAATCCAATAATTCTATGGTATAATAACCTTGTTTTCTAACACTGTCTTTTTCTTTACAGTTGGAGGCAAGTCAAAGACTGCTGGACTATCTTCAGCAAACTCCTCAACGCTAAGCTACAGCGCCACCTACCGGGCAGGCACGCTGGCAACTTTGGTCTATCTTTGAAGGCAATCGGGGTTCGCTCTACCTCTACCTAGAAAAAGTCGAGAATATAGGGGAACTTACGGACATTAAACTTAACGAAACAAATCTTATAATAACTTGGAATTACGAAATTATAACAAATCGAAATGAAAGATTTCGAAACATTTTATTTTTAAGTTATAAAGTTATTTTATTTTTGTTAATGTATTACTTTTGAAAAAGTGTTTTAAAATATTTCCAGTGGTACCTCTTGTATTTATCGTCTTTCTTCAATTAGTGAAGGTAATTCCTTAGTGCTAAAAAGGCTTTTTGTGCGCACTGGCCCTTTGCCAAAGCTGCTCTGTGTGACTCTAGTAAATTCTGAAATGCGGATGTGAAACAAGTAGTTTGTGATTTTCAAAAGGATTTACTAATTATTTGTATTGTTATCTTCTTCGTCTGGTGATCTTTGTATAATCTAATAGAAACTATAGAGGGATTTATATTCTTTTAATTATTTTGAGATTTTTCTTACAGATGTATTTTTTAATATATTTTGAATCACATATACTTTATTCAATGAAATAGAAATTATTTCGTAAAATATTTTCTATGCATTATTTTTCTTTATTAATGAATTATTCATTTTAAAATTATTTCAAATTTACTAAGTTTAGATAAGAAATTTTGAATTGTTATCTGCAATATTTATATTTAATTAATACTAGTTAATTCACAGTTAAACTAGATTCCATATTTATTTATATAATAGACTAATATTTTTGTACGATGCAAATTGATAAAAAAAAATCTCAAACAATATATTCCAGCGTAATTTATCTTGCTAAATATTATATATATTGTACTTACTGAGCAATTGAAGAGTATATATCATTAATGATCTATGTGCTAAAACTCTTTAATATTTGGCATGGGCTTAAATCTCACTCCAGCTTTAGAAGCAAGTACATCACTTTTGATTTTACTCTACAATTGTACAATTTAAAACGCAAGTATTTATGTATATATGTCTTTCTTATATTTAAGTTGTTCATAGTTATTTATTTGTATCTTTATCTTGTTGATTTATTTTTAGAAAGCATTTTTCCATTTTAAAACAGAGGTACATGACGTTTGTGAACGATTGAACAGATTGCCCAGTCAGGATTTTCCTTGACTGTTTTTGCGATTAGAGTTCCAGGAAAGTATGGTCAGGACATTGGTTGGTATGGGAGGCTTTGCGCAGTTACGGTCAGGGCATGAGTTGGTATGGGAGGGTTTGTGTAGTTATGGTCAGGGCATGAGTTGGTATGGGAGGCTTTGTGCAGTTATGGTCAGGACAAGGGTTTGTTTGAGAGCCTTTGCGGCATCGTTTGGATGTTTCTTTTGAAGGTATTAGATTCATCGAGAAACTTGGAATTTTCTTTGGTGTCAAATATACGTGTTGTACTATCGCAATTTCATTTTATTCATCCTTATAATGAGAAGAAATGTTGGATTTACTACTACGGTAGAGCTCCTCTATAGTGAACCATCCTGAATAATAGAGTCCTGTATAGAGAACTTCTCTATAGTGAATATATTTAGTTTAGTGTACCACAAATGACTATAAGTTTTCTAAGCATCTCTATATAGTAAATTAGTTGTATTTCATGAGACAGGAGTTCCACCAGTGCAACTCCTCTATAATGAAGTCGTGTATAGTGAACCTTTCTGATTTTTAGAGTTCTGAGAAATTAAAAACCCTGTATGATGAATTATTTAAAAAAATTCTATAATCTGCCAAAAAAAGGCATTTTTTTCTATTCATTTCCTAAATCCTCTATAGTAGAGTAAACTCTCTATAGTGAACTAGTTGAAGTTCACTATAGAGGAGTTCTAATGTTAAACAACAAGTAAATCTTTCAAAAACTTTCATATTTACAATAGATATCCTCTATAATGAAATCATGTATAGTGAATGTAGACTCCTGAGCAAGGAAATAGCTTCTATAGTGAAAAATATCTTTAGTCTGCCACGAATGACTATCAGTGTTGGTAAACTGATGACTATATTATTGCAAACTAAAGAAAATATGTTTACTATAGAGGCTACTTCCTTACTCAGGACATTACAGTTCACTATAGAGGAGTTATATTGTGAAATGTATGCATCATGATAGGCTCACATAATTTCATTTTTTTCTTGACTATATAATAGTTAATTTTAAAAGAACTTCAGAATTTGGTATCTTATTCTTAATATGTTTTTTTTTCTGTGAATACTGTTCAATAACGTCGAAACAACATATTAAACTCTAGGGTAAGTTACGAGTTATCGGTCTGTACTACATCTTCGGACATATAAGAAAAAAAAACAATATAAAAATTAATTTTATCAGATAGCACTGTATAATAATAACATATTTTATATCGTTTTTTTTTTCTTATATTACCGAATATGTAGTACTGACCGATAATTTGATATTACCCTATTCAATATTTTTACTAGGAGCTTTTTTATTGACTTCTGAAGTTATAGTATATATTATACTTTAAAGGTCCTCTCCACTCTAAACTAAAAGGATCTGGAATTGCTTTAAATTTTTAGAGCAAAGGTTATATAACATATAAGAGTTAACAGAAAAGAAATCAATCAAGCATTCTGTTCATAATTAATTATATAAGAAATATTCCCACTCAACTTTCACTCTTTCTAAGATTCAATAGAAGAACAAGACTGCATTCCAACTCATCATGTATTATGTTTAAGGTATTTTTCTGCATCTAAACAGCTTCAGAGTAACTAAATTCTTTATATACAGCTTCAGAGTAACAAAATTCTTTATATACAGCTTCAGAGTAACAAAATTCTTTACATACAGCTTCAGAGTAACTAAATTCTTTATATACAGCTTCAGAGTAACAAAATTCTTTACATACAGCTTCAGAGTAACAAAATTCTTTACATACAGCTTCAGAGTAACTAAATTCTTTATATACAGCTTCAGAGTAACTAAATTCTTTATATACAGCTTCAGAGTAACTAAATTCTTTATATACAGCTTCAGAGTAACTAAATTCTTTATATACAGCTTCAGAGTAACAAAATTCTTTATATACAGCTTCAGAGTAACTAAATTCTTTATATACAGCTTCAGAGTAACAAAATTCTTTATATACAGCTTCAGAGTAACTAAATTTTTTATATACAGTTTCAGATTAACTAAATTCTTTATATACAGCTTCAGAGACTTACGAAGCATCCTTTATGTGTGTCTTATGTGTCTCTATGCATTCCATGAATGGATCACATCATAAACCTAATTATATTATTCGCTACTGCATGGTGGCATTCAGAATAGGAAAATATGAACCTATATCAATACCTTCTATGTTGTTCATAGCTGTAGGTCTATGTTTATGTATACATATTTTAAAAAAATCATTTTTAAATCACCTAATCTGTAATGATCGATTATTTGAAGAATTTCTATTTTTTTTCGTCATTATTACTTGGAAATGTGTTTTGTACTTAGAAAAAAATTGAGTCAAAGTGACAATCTTATCGAGCCTATTTGCCAGTTATTTGTTGCCACAGTTTTTTCAAGTCAATTTGGCCTTCACTAGGTCAGAGTAACCGCAATTCTGTGCAAAATAACCATCTTTCACAAGTCATATTGAATATTGAGATTTAACCTTTGTCATATCAGACGAATATGTGACTCTTTCTTTGATTCAGTTTTTAGTATAAAATACTATTTTGGCTCGTGATACTGATATGTAATGAACGAAACAGAGGGAAAAAAGTACACCACTAATTGGTCACCAATTTATGATTTGAATCAATTTATTACGTGATATGGTTGGACTTTATTCATGTGTCATCAGACATTAGTTAATTCAATTCATTTTATGGATTGAATCAATTTAGTGTAAGATTTAAAAGTTGCTGAATCAACTGTGACAGAGTGTATTGCAGAAACTCACAAAGACTGTTAATCCAATGTATCTGGTGTATAAATGAACTTACTATGCAAGTTGATGGTACTTTTTTAAGTTTTTGAGTGAGTTAAAACGACTGTTTTTTTTTAAATTAAATTAACCAACATCAATTTAACTACTTTTAAGTTTTAAGTAGTACCTACCTGCAGCTCGCTACGTAGGCAGAGGCAAAATAGAACCATTCATATGAGTAAAAACTAATCAAATTTGATTTGATTCAATTAATCCTTTCTCTGTGTGTATGAAATTGATCCATTAGTTATATTAGTGAAAATAAAACAGTGATCAGTTTCAGTTTGTTATGCTGATTAATATATACAGGGTGCGGAGAAAGTCCCCGATTACATAAAAATGTTAATTTAATGAGTTGTGATGGATGAAATAAAACAAAACTTATCACACAATATCTAAATAAACCCAATTAACAGTTCTACCAATTATTTTTCAATATGACCACCATCGGCAGCGATTACTTTCTCGAGTCTACCTCTGAAGCTCTTTACTGCGGCACGGAATGTTTCTTGGGGAATTTTGGCCCATTGTCACTCGAGGGACTACTTCAGAGTTTCCATACTATCATGAGCTGTAGCGCACGCTTCCTTCTCCAAGATGGACCACACACAAAAGTCCAGGAAGTTAAGGTCCGGCGATGAAGGAGGCCACAATTCCTTCCTCCAAAACGCAGGAAAGTGACGCTCACACCAATCCTGAGTATTTTTCGCTGTGTGCGAGGGCGCACCGTCCTGTTGAAAGGTAAAAGGCCTGTCCTTGAAGTGCTTCTTCATCTCGACTTGTCCTGAAGTCAAAATATCCTCAATATACGATTTTGCGTTAACTTTAGCACCTTCTTTGACGAAAATGAGAGGAGATTTCCAAATCTCAGAGAAAAATTCTGTCGTTCTGGAAATTGAATTTAGTCTCAACAGTGAACATTTTCTCATCCGAAAAGACGATCTCACCAACCTGCGTGCCATCTTTCATTGCATTCAAAAGAATCTTTGATCTGTCCAGCTAGCCCCTTCTGTTTCTGCAAGTCCGTGAGCTGTTGCATGTTGGTTGGTCATTTTGAAGGGGAACAACTTGAGGTCTTCTTTGACGATGGTTCTCACACTTTTTTCTTCGATATTCATTCTCTTAGCCATCTTTCCTTGGGGTTCCTCCTTGTCCGCTCCCTAATGGCTTTGATTTTGGTTGAATGCGTGCAGTGCGAGATCGTCCACCCCTGGGTCGATCACCTGTTGTTTCCAGTTCTTGGTCAAAATTTTGACCTGAAACATTAAAGTAATAGATTATAGGAAGAGAATGAGATATAGATGGATAAATTTAGTAAATAAATAACATCTTTAATCTAAAAATAAAATTTGATCGGGGACTTTCTCCGCACCCTGTAGATGGCTAAACAAAACTTAACATCGCTTTTAAGTATGTTATAGTCTATAGACACATTACATACGACATTCGTGACTCTAAAGTTGTAAACAGACACTTAAAGGGGCAGTTCAGTCAAAATCAAACTATCGCCAAATTGGTCCTAAATCGATTTAGTATATTTATTTATGTAACATTAGAATATTCATTGATTTTAGAAATGTTTATATAAAAAGTATATTGTAAATTAGTGGCGCCATCTGTGGACTGTGGTGGAACGTACTAATCATTGTAGTACATAAGCAAAATGATAACCAGTCCCAGACTTGAATCTGTCATTATATGTTTGAAAATGGTGATAAGAATTTGTGAAATTGAAAACTGTCCTTCCCCAGCAAACATGTCCGGTAATAGATATGAAATACACTTAAATTAGATATCTAACTGAATGTATCTAAATTATTTGACTGTTTAGAAATCTAATTTGTTTCTACCATCAGTATCCAAAAACCTTCACTCTAGTCCGCATCGTTTATTTTCTAATCAGAAATCGTTTAATGCATATCGAAACAACACCAGTAAATAGATATCTATTCTATTATTGAATTCCGTTTTAGAATAGATATCTAAAATTTCGTATAATTTATGTTCAATTCTGATATCTACCTAAATGAATCGAAACAACATCAGTAATTAGATATATATTATATTACGGAATTCCGTTTTAGAATAGATACCTAAAATTTCATTCCATTTATGATCAGAATAGTGTTGCATCGCCAACCGAAAATGTATTTAAAAGATCAGATTTTTCTTTATCGTTACTATTTAGAAACAATAAGTGAAATATAGTTGCATCATTTAGAAAGAGTATTGAATACTGTATATCGGTATCAATATAAATATCGGTATCAGTTAATAAATATTTTTAATTTAGATGCATGTGTATTTGATATCGATATGGTGTCTATTGCACTTCTAAAACGCTTTCGTTTATATCTCTTTTTTATTTATTTGAGTGTTGCATCTCTAATATAAATATGTATCTAAACGATGCGATGTCTCATTTTGGTTACTATTTTAGAAATGAAAAATGAAGATTCTATGTGTCGTTTATAAAGAGTTCAGACACTATAATGGTATCAACAATCCATTGAAACAGTTTCCAAATATCTTCATTAGATATGATTTTTGTATCGCATTTGGTGTCTATTCCATTACTAAAACGCTTTCGTTTATATCTCTTTTTCATTTATTTGAGTGTTGCATCTCTAATCTAAAATTGTATCTAAACGATGCAGAGGGATGAATTTGTTTCTTTTTTCTACATCGAAAGTGTAGAGCACGTTGTATAGTTTAGAAATATAATTGACACGTCACACGACTATGTTTGCTGGGATGGTTATATTTTAATGCTTTTGATTCATTCACTTTCATCACAGAACTTTCATCTTTACGATAAGCTAGTCGTGTCCTCAAAACGTTTTATTAATTCGAGCTCATAGAAAATGAAATTTTCAAGAAGTTACAATTGTATAAATTCTTGACATATACCTATATATTTCTATTTCCCTGTTATTACCATTAGTAATAAGACTGAGTTGTGATTTTGGAAATAAAAGCGGTGCCTACCAATACAGGCAGGCTATGCTTTAATTACCAAATCATGACTCAGTTTAATTACCAAAAGGTAATTAAAGATAGGAAAAGTAACAAGGAATATATATTTATAATTGTCACTCCTTGATTATGCATCTCATTTTCAATGAACTATAATGAAAGAAAATTTGTTTTAGCGTTAGAATTCTATGTAAGTCTATTATTAAACTGTGTTTAGGTTAGTAATCTCAGTATAGGTTAGTAATAAATAGATACCTACTTGGATTTCTATAATTATTGTGTTACATTGAACAAACACACATTTTTTGCTCTATGAAATATTTTAGGTAGTAGAGTACTAAGTTCCAAGTTATTGGTTGGTTCTACAATTTCGGACACGTCAGAAAAGAAAATATTATAATTATCAATTAACTTCTATTCTAATTGGTATCATGAATACCAATTGAAAATAAAAGTTTAATACAGTTAATTCAATGGGACATGTTGAATTTCTGAACCAATTGCTTCTAATAACCTTGATGCCTGAAATAATCACGAAAAACATCTCTCCGTTTTCTATGTCTACGAACGGTAATCATTTCAAGATATATCTCAAAATAATTACCGCTTTTAATAAAACTTAGGCCTGAGTGTATATAAATTTTTTTTATTCTTATCAAATGTTTCCAGATTGGCAGAGTGATGGCGATTCAGAGCCTAGAACTGCATGGCCCAGGTACGATACCAAGACACGTCACTTCATTTCTCCCCATTTATTTGTATGTATAACATAATTAACATTAATAAAATTGATATGCCCTCAAATGTAAACTGCAATCTATGTAACAAATAGATGTAGGTAAGAAATAGAGTTCGATATTTTAATTCTCTTCGTAAAATGTATCTTCAATATAGATATATATTTGACATCGAATTTGCTGTCTATTTCGTTACTAAAACGCTTTCGTTACGATGCGTCATTTAGAAAGAGTATTGCTACAGTATATAATGGTATCAACAATCCATCGAAACAGATTCCAAATATCTTCAATTTAGATATGTTTTTATATCGCATTTGGTGTCTTTTCCATTACAAAAACCATTTCGTTTATATATCTTTTTTATTTATTTGAGTGTTGCATCGCTAATCTAAATATGTATCTAAACGATGCAGAGGGATTGATTTGTTTCTTTTTTCTACATCGAAAGTGTTGAGCACGTGGTATCGTTTAGAAACATAGTTGACACGACTATGTTTGCTGGGTCGAGACAATTAGATTTTGTTTTTAAAAGAAAACCATCTCTTCATAAATTACCTGTTAATACTGTTGATAGAAAAATTGTTCACATGTTATCAGCTGTAAAGTGTAAACAAATAGTACAGAGTGGTGGCGCCATCTGTAGGAGGACGCAGGAACTAAATAGAATTTATAAAATATGATATATATCGCTTATCATATTTTTTTCAACCGTTTAATTTTACAAGAATGCTTTATTCTTACTAAGTGATCGTTCAACATTAATATTATGAAAACAAAAATTGACTGAACTGCCCCTTTAACGACATATACACTTTTTATACAGTTCATATGGGTCATTGTTTCTAGGTTAGTATTTTAGCACCTACTTGGTGTACCGGCACTGTGTTTACTACATGGAAATATATCCATTAAATGAACTTACGATATGATATTTTGTAAACATTTCTTTATCAATAATATGAATATTTATTCCTATAATACAGTACGTACTAGCTAATGATTAATTCGAATAAATATCAAGTTCATAAAGGTCGATGTTTTCTGCATTTAAATGAAACTAAATACCTATCACCAAATCACAATTAACAAATATTACAATACAATAATATGTGTTTCTTTCTTGCTGAAATATTCTGCATTATTCCAATAAATAATTATAAGATCTTTTTATAATTTCAATATGTAATTCATAATCTTATCAGTTCAACATATGGTTTGATCGCATGTAAGCATGGCCAAATAACAAGAATAAATTATATCTTTTTAAGAAACGCATAAAATTAAAATTCTAACGAAAGAACATGTGATTCTTCTTCAATTTATATTAGCAATAATTTACAACACTGTATGTATATATTATTACAACACGGCACTCTTATAGTTTAAAATTATCCGATTTTTATACTATTGAATCCTTTTGGGTTGACTCAGATTTGCGTGACCGAAGCGGCCGTAAGTTAAAAATTAAATGTCATTCAGAATGTGACCTGATTTATTGAACTTTGAGAAAATTTTATGAATAGATTTGCCTAGGTAATTTATATTTTATTCAATATAGGTATTAGTTTTTTTAAGAGTAAGCCTAATAGAGTCGTTTGGAAACTGATATTTGTAGTAGGTATTCTGTATTCACTAGGGTGTTTGTGCCAGTAATCGCCAATCGGCATACCTCTAGTATTCGGAATAACAGACACATTGAGTATAATTTTCTATATGATATATTGAGGAATAGAGGCATACGTAGTAAATTATTAAAGAATCAACCACTATAATTCATTAGTAATTCTTTCTAATCATTTAACCACACAAATTAACAGGTAGCTTCCAATCATTGTCGGAAAGTCAAGTTATCGGTCAGTTCGTTTTATTATTCGTAAGAGAACGGTTCCTCTTTGAAACTCCTGAGTGTGTTTCAGTAGCTTTTAATGTACCAGGTGTATGTTTTTCTAGATGTACAATTTACGATCTATCAGTGCATTTTGAAATCTAAGCAAACGCCAAACAAATACTTACTTTTTATTTAAAATGGTAGTCCGATCACTAGATTATCAGAACATCTAATTTTAATGTTCGGACAGACTGGCCGATTAAACATAGAATCCATCCGTCCACCCTGACGACCAAGTAAAATACCAGTCTGCAGTATATGGGACATTTTTAACATTTTCTGTGCGAACAATCCTTAATTTCCTCCTACTATACTTACATTAATTTTAATGTGCAAAGTAGGCAAAATAGAGGATTTCTTGGAGAACACTTTACCAGTTCCTTCAGTCTGGGTAAAATAGAATGTCTCATAAACTCGCCATTTGTCTCTCCAGCTCTCTCCAAAATTCAACAAATTCTCTCCAAAATGATCAAATTTTCATAAATTCTCTCCAAAATAACTTTGTAGCATAGGTGAAAAGTAGATAAAACTCGCCATTTGCATTTGAAGGGCTCAAAATAACTGTCACAAACTCGCCATTAAAATGGCGAGTATGGACATGCTTTATTACTTGGCCTGACGATTACTGGAAAAACTTCCCGTCATGCGTCCGATAACAAACTGCTATTTCAACTCTTTAATTTAGATCGTTACATTGACTGATAACAATAATGAATAAATTTTGAGATAGTTAAGCTTGTATATTCTCCGAATAAAATACGTTATTACATATGATAACAACCAGTCTGTATTTGGTGCACAAAATCCCACTGACTTTTTCAAAAAGCTGAAAAAATCCACCATAAATTTCCAGTAATTTGGCTGATCCACCAACATTTTCTCCATTTTTCCACCGAAAATTAATGGTAACATAGGAATAAATAGCTAAAAATCCACCGACTTAGCCAGAATAATATTTTCAAAGGGAAAAAATTCCACCGACATGTCTGTGGAATTTACCATGAAATACAGTCTGGGATAACAAGATATGATTACTTTAACATCAAATATATAAATATTTTACATAATCATACTCACTTATATAGTGTCACGTGTGAATTATATATGGCGTTTTTCAATAACCAAAATACGTAAAATTCAATCAGAAGGATTTAGAATCAACAGAAAACATGACTTCCACTCCAGGTTGTGAGTTGTGACGTCATTGATAGCGACAAAGAATGGTTGAATCTACATCACAATGGTGGAAGAGGGCAAACCAGAGGGAATGTAGACGGCATATATAACGGAATTTATTTTTTAAAGGGACCTTCAAATTATGTCCCGTTTAAACTTAAACAAAGCAACAGCTATTTAGGGGCCGAAAATTACTTAGGAACCTAGCTTTGGTACTATTTCAATGAAAATCTAATTGAGGTAAAGCAATTTCAAAATATTTTTTATCAGTAAATAAAATGTGTTATAAACTTATAGTTAGCATTATAATAAGGCTAAGATATCTGCAACTAAATAGAGATGAAATGCGCATGACAATTACTGCTTGCTTTTATTTAAAACAGTTACCCCTTTTTTCAGAACTATTCTAATCAAAGAAAACGTATAGAGGCTGCTGGCTAGATAACTAAATTAATAGATATTACTGAATACCAATCTGAGTCTTCTGACAAATGAATAAATTAAGCATTGATTGTCAATTTTAAAACATCTGAATATAATCTATGTATACTTGGCAGACGAATCAAATATATGATAAACCTTATAGTTTAAAGTAGCCGTTGATTCTTAAAGCGGGTAATTATTTCCTCATGCATGTAGAAGGTAGCAGTTGTAGCCTGTAGGAGCTTCAGCTTATGTAAATAAATAATCACATTTATTTAAAATAACTTAGTTTTCAATTCGAGTGTATGGCAAACAACAATGTATATAACATGTTCAAACTTTCGAATAAAATGTCAACACTAAAATATAACATATTTTTAACCATTGACGAGGTGTTTGATTGTGTGTATGAGTAGGTAATAATAATATAAACATAATACTAACTATTACTTAGTACAGTAGAAATTACATTAATGAAAAAAAAATACACATTGATTGTATAGTACTATATATATTAGGTATGATTAAATCTATTACTTGTAATTAGAAGCGGGAGACTAATTATACTATATACTATTATATTAATCAGTCACTAATCAACAAGTATGACGAACATTAGTTCCTTATGATTGGCCACCTGACGATAATAGAATTGGAAGTGACCGAACATAGATATTGCTATGACGATTACTAGCATTTTAGACTAATGGGACATTTTTACTTTTAATTGCATAAGTAATAACATAAATGTGTTTATGTGTAAAGCGATTGGAAAGATAAAAATTCCAGCTTTCTAATGATAGTTGCATCGCGTCGGTAGCGTTTATATGTGACTTGTTATTGGTATTTGTTTGTAATTTATCCTTAAGTGACCGATTACTGGCACAAACACCCTATTTTGTAATTGTTTTTAACTTCAGTACTTGCAAGTTGCAGAGAACTGAGAGAAGACTGAACTTCTGAAGTGTTTCTTGTCTAACTTGGTAGTTACACTATTAAGACTTGTAGGGTCACTCACTGTGTAAATTGTGGCCCTACTAACTTCACACAAGTGACACAACTAAATAGTCAAATGCCAAATGGACAATTTGACCACTTCTCTCAAAGATTCTCTTCCAGAAAGATGGATGAAATTGTGAAGTTTATTCGGACTCCCAGCGACTATTGTCTATTGATACTTTCAAATTAGTCTACTGAATTGTTCGGAGAGAATATCCCAAATGTCTCCCATTATACCAGTTTGTATTTGGTGCACTGAACTCCTCTGACTTTTTCAAAAATCTGAGAAATAGCTGCCAACATTTTTCATCAATTTGTCTAGTCCTCCAACATTTTTCCAGTTTCTCCTCCAAAAATTAATGGTAACATAAGAATTAATAGCCCATGTTTCAAAGTATGGACAAAGTCGCCAATATACTGGCGACTTTTGAGAGTAGAAATAAGTTTAAAAACCTGTAAATAACAAGTAAATCACTCATAAAATATACTCAAGAGATACAAATGCATCAGACATGGAGCATAAGGATGTTCTCAAGTGTTAAATCTTCACTAGGAAGTCGAATTTCTTCTTTAAAGTATCTTAAATGTGGCGACCTGGATCTATTTCCTCACTAAACTGGCGACTTTCCTACCACACTTTGAAAAACATGGTTAATAGCTAAATATCCTCCGACATTGCAGGAATTTTTTTATTAGAGAAATTGAATATCTCCCGAGATATCCTTGGAATTTACCACCAAATACAATCTGGATCCCATATTCTCATTATTCTGCAGACTGGCTTGAATTTTCCAATTAATTCCTATATTTTCTATTGTTTACATGTAATTACTAGTTAGTAATTACCCAGTCTGCAAAGCATGCACAATCAGTCTCCGGATATTTAATTTTTATGGCAATTTGCCATTTATGATGTTTCAGAGGCTGGAAAATTTTGAGCCAAAATTAAATTTCACAAAAATTTTGAGCCAAGCCAATTTGGCTCATTTTTAAAGATTTCAAGACAAATTAACATGGGAACATAGGAATTAATTCAAAATTTAAAGCCAATTAGGTAATAGGTAGACCGTCCATGTTTTAAAGTGTGGCAGGAAAGTCACCAGTTTAGTAAGAAAATGGAACCAGGTCGCCACATTTAAGAAACTTTAAAGGAGAAATTAGGCTTCCCAGTGAAGATTTTACACTTGAAAACATCCTTCTGCTTCATGCCTGATGCATGTGTATCTCTTGAGACTATTTTATGAGTGATTCACTTGTTATTTACAAGTTTTCCAACATATTTAACCCCTCAAAAGTCGCCAATATACTGGCGACTTTGTCCATACTTTAAAACATGGTAGACTGTAGACATATCTGAGTTTTGAAAGTCAGAAATCTTAGTCTGTATTTCGTGGTAAATTCCACCGACAAGTCGGTGAAATTTTTCTCCATTGAAAATAATATTCTGGCAAAGTTTAAGTTGGTGGATTTTTAGCTATTTACTGAGGCTTTACTCCTATGTTACTATTAATTTTCAGTAGAAGAATCATAAAATGGGTGAAATGTTGGTGGATCAGTCAAATTACTGGAAATTTATGGTGGATTTTTTAAGCTTTAACTGCTTTATCAAAAAGTCAGTGGAATTTTGTGCACCAAATACAGACTGGTTGAAATCTAAGCCAATTAATTGGCTTTAAATTAAGCCTTTAACTGACATACTCTCCATCCCCAGTCTGCAGAATATGGGACATTTTTAACATTTTCTGTGCGAACAATCCTTAATTTTCTCCTATATTTAGTATTATTTACATTAATTTTACCGAGAATGAAAGACAAAAATAGAGGATTTCTTGGAGAACACTTAACCACTTCCTGCAGTCTGGCTCCAGGCTTCCAGCCAGTCTGCAGAATATGGAACATTTTTTCAAGACTCTCTGCGGGAGTTTTTGATTGAATTTTAGAAATTGCAGATCTCTGCGGGAGATCTTTAATTAATTCCTATGTTACCATTAATTTAGCTGTGGGAGATTTTGAATTAATTCCTATGTTACCATTAATTTAGCTGTGGGAGATTCTGAATCTGCTGCTGAGAGTCAGAGTTTTTCTCTCTCAAATTAAAGTCTCTGCGGAAGAAGAGAAACATTCTGCAGACTGGCTCTCCATTTTGTCCAGACTGCAGGAACTGCTAAAGTGTTCTTCAAGAAATCCTCTATTTTAGCTTCTGTTCTCAGCAATGAAATTATAAAATACATGTAAATATTATAATATAATTATATAGGAGGAAATTAAGGATTGTTCGCACAGAAAATGTCAAAAATGTCCCATGTTCTGCAGACTGGCAGTTTGTATTTGGTGCACTGAAGTTTGAACTCCTCTGACTTTTTCAAAAATCTGAGAAATAGCTACCAACATATTTCATCAATTTGTCTACTCCTCCAACATTTTTTCCAGTTTCCCCTCCAAAAATTAATGGTAATATAGGAATTAATAGCTAAATAGTAAATATCCTCCGACATTGCAGCCAGTCTGTAGACTGTATTTCATGGTAAATTCCACCGACATGTCTGTGGAATTTTTAGGTATTTATTCCTATGATACCATTATTTTTCGGTGGATAAATTGGGAAAATGTTGGTGGATCAGCCAAATTAATGGGAATTTATGGTGGATTTTTTCAGTTTTTTGAAAAAGTCAGAGGGATTTTGTGCACCAAATACAGACTGGAGTAATTATTGGAGAGTATTCTGTATTTTGAGATTTTTGACCATTTGCATTTTAGAGAGAAATTTTAAAATTCTTGGGAGTCTTAGACCACTCTGGAAAATACCTTAGGCTAACAGATGAATTTTATAGGTTAAATGCTGTGGATTATGCAGTTTCCATTAATTTATTACTGTATTTTAAGGTTTGCTAAACTCAAACAGAGTAAGAGTATTTTATCCATCAGAAGAGACTACTTTTTCCAGACTCCAGAGTGGCTTGGAGACAAATTGCCCCAAAATCAAATATGTTGAGATTGATTGTGCATGCTTTGCAGACTGGAGTCTCTTAAATCATCAGTCTGCACTGCTGCCTGGTGCCTGCAGAAAGTTCCCAGTCTGCAGAATATGGGACATTTTTAACATTTTCTGTGCAAACAATCCTTAATTTCCTCCTATATTTACATGTATTTTACTGAGAACAGAAGCCATATTAGAGGATTTCTTGGAGAACACTTTACCAGTTCCTGCAGTCTGGGACCAGAAACTGGTGAATTGTTCGTAGTCGTAGAGATCTCTTATTGTGTTTGTAACAAAGTTAATGTAAATATAGAGATTAATTCAGAAGTGTTCGTAGCAAAATTTGTGTAAATATAGGAATTAATATTAATTCAAAATTGTTCGGAGAGATCTGAGAGAATCCAGTTTGTATTTGGTGCACTCCAGTCTGAAAAGTACAGCAGGATTTGTGGATTAATCCTGCGCCCAAGTCCTATTTAGTTCCTATGTTCCCATGTTATTTGCTGCACCCATATCTCAATTTCTGTAAACTCCTGAGTCTGAGAAGACCTTCTTTTCAGAAGGTCTCTTCTGACTTTATCAAAAATCTGAGAAGTAGCTTGCTGCCATCATTTTTCATCAATTTGTCTAGTCCACCAACATTTTCCAGTTTTCTCTCCAAAAATAAATGGTAATATAGGAATTAATACCTAAATATCCTCCGAGGCTGCGGCATTGCAGGCATTTTTTAATTAGAGAAATTGAATATCTGCCAACATAGACAAACCGAGAGAATATCCCAAATATCTCCCATATTCTGCAGACTGCCTGAGACTGGTTTAAAGTTACAAGTAAATAATTTTTCACTCTACTCGTCCTGAGTCGTCCCAGATTGTATTTGGTGGTAAATTCCAATGATACGTCGACAGACATTCAATTTCTCTAATAAAAAAATTCCTGCAGTGTCGGAGGATATTTAGCTATTAATTCCTATATTAGCTACCGTTAATTTTTGGAGGGGAAACTGGAAAAATGTTGGAGGACTAGACAAATTGATGAAAAATGTTGGCAGATATTTCACAGATTTTTGACAAAGTCAGAGGAGTTCAGTGCACCAAATACAAAATGGTAACTCGTTGTAAGAAATATATTATATATAGGTATGTCACATGCGTTTGAGTGATCTGCCATATCGACCGATTTCGCTGCACAATCTATTGATCAATAGTTTGCGCAGCCATCGATCGATAGCGCAACCATCAATCAATTGCTGCGCGTTTGAATGATACGAATTTTCTTAGTTTATGCATTTAATTAATTGTTTTATTTTTTATATTTAAAAAGGCAACCATCAGTCGATTGTTGCCTGTTTGAATGATATGGATTTTATCAGTTTATGCTTCCAATTTTTACATTTAATAGAGCAACCATCAGTCTATTGTTACGCGTTTGAATGATATGGATTTTTGTTAGTTTATGCTTATAATTATTACGTTTAATAGAGAAACCATCAGTCGATTGTTGTGCGTTTGAATGATATGGATTTGCTAGTTTTAATAGTTTATGCATCTAATTGTTTCATTTAATAGAGAAACTATCATTCGATTGTTGCGCCTTTGAATGGGTAGCCGGTAAATTGCTCGAAAACAATTGCTCGAAAGACAATTGCTCGAAAACAATTGCTCGAAAAACAATTGCTCGAATGAACAATTGCTCGAAAGAACAATTGCTCGAAAAACAATTGCTCGAAAAACAATTGCTCGAATGAACAATTGCTCGAATTATCAAATTGCTCGAATGAACAAAATTGCTCGAATTATAAAATTGCACAGTTTTCGATTTTATAAAAGTCAGTTATTCATGAAGTGTTTCTTTTTAGTAATTGATCACACACAGAAAAAGGATTAGTTGAATTAAATCAAATTTGATTTGTTTTGACTCATATGAATGGGTTATTTTTGCGCCTACCTACGTGGTAAGTTGCGAGTACTACTTAAAAGTAGTTAAATTGACGTGGATTATAACAAAACAGTCGTTTTGACTCACCCCTAAACTCAAAAAAAGTAGCGCCAACTCGCATAGTAAGGTAATTTATACACCAGATACATTATATTAACAGTCGTTGTGAGTTACTACAATACACTCTGTCATAGTAAATTTTTCAAAAAGGTAACTTTTAACTCTCATAGTAAGTTGATTCAATCTATAAAATTAATTGAATTAACTAATGTTTGGTGACACACCACGTCATAGTTGTTTTAACACACATGAAAACATGAATAAAGTCCAACCAAATCACGTAATAAATTGATTCAAAGCATAAATTGATGACCCATTAGATATGAGTAAACTTTTTTCTCTGTGCAGTAATCATTCTATAAATGATTTTAATTTTTGCTCATTCTGCATAATCTATTTTCTTAGACCGTTTGTGTCATCTTGTATGTAAAATGTGAATTGGAATCATGTGGTGAATCACTACTATTCATTTTTTTTATTATAAAACCCGAATTTTTTTTTAGATTTATTAAAACTCTGCCATAACTTTGAGAAATTTCACCGATTGAGGTGCCACATACAAATAGGCTAGTAATAAATAAATTTTCAGGTTTTATGAAATAAAAACATGAATAGTAGTGATTCACCACATGATTCAAATTCACATGTTACATACGAGATGACACAAACGGTTTATAAATAGATTATATGCAGAATGAGTTATAATTAAAATCATTTATAGAATGATTAATGATCAATTACTAAAAAGAAACAAGAATTGTTAGGTGCAGCTCCACTTCATGAATAACTGACTTTTATAAAATCGAAAACTGTGCAATTTTATAATTCGAGCAATTTTGTTCATTCGAGCAATTTGATAATTCGAGCAATTGTTCATTCGAGCAATTGTTCATTCGAGCAATTGTTCGTTCGAGCAATTGTTCGTTCGAGCAATTGTTTTTCGAGCAATTGTCTTTCGAGCAATTGTTCTTTCGAGCAATTGTTCATTCGAGCAATTGTTTTTCGAGCAATTGTTTTCGAGCAATTGTTTTCGAGCAATTTACCTAGAACCCTTTGAATGATGTGGATTTTGTTAGTTTATGCATCTAATTTTTACATTTAATAGAGCAACCTTCGGTCGATTGTTGCGCATTTTAATGATTACGATTTTGTTAGTTTATGCGCAACAAGGATACAAGGATGATTTAGTTAAAAATATGTCCAGTATTATCCTGAGGCATGTGAACTCCTCTAACCATCTTTATAACTAGTGTCATCCAGAGGCCACCTGACTCCTCAGGGATATTTTGTCTATTAATAGTAATATTGATAACTCATGGGAATAAATAAATTGAAAGTGGAAATAACAATTCACAGTACACATTTAGGCAACAGAAATATATAAAATAAAATAAATGAATGAATGTACCTAGTGAAGCATCAAATATTACAATACAATCAATAGAGATCTTTATATTATATAAATGAAAATGTAAAGCTTTTTAATGACAATTCAAATATTAGAGATATTTATACATGTGTATGTAATCTTAGAAATGTAAAGATTAATTATATATAACTCGAAAACCCAAATACCAAATCTAAATAAGAAAATTTTGAGTTAACTTTCTTCAGTGTGTGAACGACTTTGCTAGTGCTGTAAACAGCAGGTCCACAATAATACCAATTTGCCTGACCCTTTATCATTTTATGTATACTTTGCAAATTTCAAAACAATCGGTCCACAAATTAATTAGTTTTCTTGGTTCTGAGATGACCCCTTTAAGAGTGACATTAACTTTGTAAATGTTTATGGCTAAAGAGAAGACATACACACTCCTCAATTATTTTGGGTTGAGGTAAATTCAGGTAGCTAATATTTATTATTAAATAAATAATTATTAGGCTGGATTATAAATAGAAAAAAAATGTAGCCATGATTTAAACAGGAATATATACATATAGATATGATCTTTAATTTCTTATTTATATTTTTAAGGGTAATTTTTAGTAGATAATATTAGAGATAGAATAATATATATAATTAAATAGTTTATATATCTGCAAAATTCTAAATTGAGGCTTGTTTGACATATCTGTAAATTTGAATTATAAGCTGAATTGAAAGTAATTACCTCTCTGTAAATGAAACTCTCGGAAATGTTGCCGTCCAATAAAATAGTATGTCTCATAAACTCTCCATTTGTCTCTCCAAAGATAACCAAATTTCTCTCCAAAATGATCAAATTATCATAAATTCTCTTCAAAATAACATTTTAGCATAGGAGAAAATTAAATATTTCTCTCCATTTGCAATTGAAGGGCTCAAAATAACCGTCTCAAACTTACCATTAAAATGTCAAGTAAGGACATGCTTCATTACTTTACCTGAGGCATAAGTTTCTTAGAAATTTAGTTTATTGTTGAAATGTTAATTTTTTGCTCTTTTCATGAAAAATTCACTTCAGAATTATTCTAGCTATTTGTATAATGAAGTGATTTGAAAAGATTAAACATGGAAGCTGTTCCAAAGATAACTGGTCTCCAGTTTCCTCCCAAAGAAGCCATCAATTCTCGGGTTTATGCCAAAGCCCTGAAAGACGTAAGTTATTAGACCCTAGAAATGCCTTAGAACTTTTAAATAATATTTCAGAGCAACTAAAAATAATAATTATGAACTCTCTTATAACTAGCTTTTAGTATCATTCTAGCTACTCATGAAATATTCTGGTACATATGTTATTGGTATTTTATTATCACATTCAATTAAGATTTTATACTAGCTATTATCCTTAGAATTCTAAAATACATGAAGGATTTAAATGCCTTACTATTAAAGTCCTTTTTTTAAATATTTCAGTACATCGTATCCTTCTACAAAGAGGATCCTGAGAGCTACTCTCTTGAAATAGATGAGTTGGAGCAGATGAGAGCCAATGTCTGCAACTTGAGAATAGATTACGAGTACTGCGCTCTCATGAGGAAATACTTCTGTCAAATTAGACTGCTACTCTCTAGATTTCCTCTCGGTGAATCTGAACTGGAAGTTACTTTCAAATGGTAAGCAGCAAGTTGTTGTTGTTGTTTAACCTCCCCAACATCCTCGCCGGGACGTAGGGGCGGCCAGGGGCGCCCCGGGTTTCAGCCACCCGAGGCACTGTGTGGGAGTGTGTGGGCCTAAGGGAAACCCACACCACTCAGGAAGTTAATAACTGCCTGAGGATGGGTCCAAAGGTGCTCCAGTGAGTGAATGTTGTGTGTAGTCCTGTGTTGGTGTAGTGACGGACATTGTGTGAGAATGTGAGAGTGGTGCCCTGGTCGGCTTGGCAGAAGTCGCACCGATCAGAGTCCGATCTCCCAATCCTGTGCATGTAGTAAGGAAGAGAAGGATGGTGGCCACATCTCAGACGTGATAGGGTGACCCTATCACGACGAGACATGGCCGACTCACTAGGGTCGATGGCTGGAGGCCTAGACCCAAGGAGTTTGTTGGGAAGGGAGGAAGCTAGAGCTCTTTGTGTGAAAGTGGTGTGTATGTGTTTGTGAAGAGAAGGCATTAAGCAGCAAGTTAGGATCTTCACTGGAATTGGAACTTAGCTAATTGGTTTAATAAATGTGTAGAGTCTCATATTGCTTTACTAAATTGAGAATTTTTTAAATTGTTTAGCTGTAGCTAACTCATTTATTTAGCTATCTACTTTTTATTGAATTTCAAATATACATTTACAAAATAAATATAAATAAATCTGATAGTTTCTTTAGTAGCTATATAACTTTATAAAATTCATATAGGAAGAAGAAACTTAGCTATATAATAATAATAATTATTCATGATTTAGATTGACTCAAAATCAATAAACGATGCAATAGTAACAATTGATTCAAGGTAGCTATTAAACATAACTAGATATTAACTTACTACATGAACACTTTTATTGAGATATTTTCTAATATGCTTCATAGGCGAGATGCCTACAGCAGATCTATCTACGAAGTGGATGATGTGAAATACGAGCAGGCGGCTATTCTGTACAACATTGGTTGCTACCACATGCATGTAGGAGCTGGTGACAGATCTTCCCCTGAAGGAATGAAAATAGCCTGTACCCATTTCCAGTGTGCAGCTTGGGCCTTTGAGGTAAGTAATATGTCTAATGCTTATAAAATACTCTAGTTTCTTAGGGATCATTTCAATGACTAGCTATTAGAACTCTATTTAAATCAAAACAAAAATATATTCTGATATTTTCAACATTTGATAATGACTTAAAAGTAGCTATTATCAAATTAATTTGATAATCATTTTCATAATATTTACTTCCGAGTCAAATGTTAAAATGTGGCACTTTGTTTGTTAATTTCCAGTTAATTAGCTAGCAAATCTGTAACTTTTGTAGCTACATGAATATATGTCTTCTAACTCCCCTCCAAAATAGTGATGGATTAATTAAATTTGGTGGGTCTCCTTGCAGTCAGTAGTAAAAAGTATCATTTTAGCATCAGTAAAACATGTAGCTATACAAATAAAATGACTTTCCATGAGTATATTGTAATGAAATGAAATTTAGTAGTACATGTTTTCTCTCAGCACATCCGCACAGAACTGCCCCAGAGTATGGAGGGTGACCTCAGTCCTCTCCTCATGGGGTTCATGAACACCATAGCCCTGGCACAGGCACAGGAGTGCATCTTGGAGAAGAGCATAGCTGATGGCAGGAAACCTAACATTATCAGTAAGATACATTAATTATTTTCATTGGTTAACATTATTAATTAGATGCATTAATTATTGTCATTGTTTAACATTATCAGTGAAATGCATTAATTATTGTCATTGGTTAACATTATCAGTGAGATGAATTAATTATTTTCATTGGTTAACATTATTAATTAGATGCATTAATTATTGTCATTGTTTAACATTATC
The DNA here is from genome assembly GCA_947561585.1 of Caprella mutica. Taxonomy (NCBI): domain Eukaryota; kingdom Metazoa; phylum Arthropoda; class Malacostraca; order Amphipoda; family Caprellidae; genus Caprella; species Caprella mutica. The sequence goes on along the minus strand of CANNZV010000079.1, from coordinate 687,270 downwards.
AGTGAAATGCATTAATTATTGTCATTGGTTAACATTATCAGTGAAATGCATTAATTATTGTCATTGGTTAACATTATCAGTGAAATGCATTAATTATTGTCATTGGTTAACATTATCAGTAAGATGCATTAATTATTGTCATTGTTTAACATTATCAGTGAAATGCATTAATTATTGTCATTGGTTAACATTATCAGTAAGATGCATTAATTATTGTCATTGTTTAACATTATCAGTGAAATGCATTAATTATTGTCATTGGTTAACATTATCAGTGAAATGCATTAATTATTGTCATTGTTTAACATTATCAGTGAAATGCATTAATTATTGTCATTGGTTAACATTATCAGTAAGATGCATTAATTATTGTCATTGGTTAACATTATCAGTGAAATGCATTAATTATTGTCATTGTTTAACATTATCAGTGAAATGCATTAATTATTGTCATTGTTTAACATTATCAGTGAAATGCATTAATTATTGTCATTGGTTAACATTATCAGTAAGATGCATTAATTATTGTCATTGGTTTACATTATCAGTTAGATGCATTAATTATTGTCATTGGTTAACATTATCAGTGAGATGCATTAATTATTAATTTGTTATTTGTCTGAAGCAGTGATAGCTACTTGGATTATGACAGAATTGTTGGTCTGATATTAAAAATTTAGAATTTTTACACTTGGTTAAGCTACATTCTATTTTTGGATTGAAGAAGTCTATTAGCTAGTTATTTGTGAAATTTTAAATTGAACTACAACAATATTACTTTGTAAGGAGAGAAGAGGACAAATAATAGATTGATATTAAGCATATAAATGATATAATTACAAATTATTGTTTAATTGCCTAACTAATTATTTCAGGCAAGGTGGCGAGGCAAGTTTCAATATACATGGAGAAAGCTCTAAATTTCTTAGAGAAAGGAAAACAAAGCAATGCGGAACTGAATGATGTTGTTGGTAGCAGTAAATATAAGGTGAGAAATGATGTAAATCATATAATGTGAGATGTAAGGTTAATCATATAATGTGAGATGTAAGTTTAATCATATAATGTGAGATGTAAGGTTAATCATATAATGTGAGATGTAAGTTTAATCATATAATGTGAGATGTAAGGTTAATCATATAATGTGAGATGTAAGGTTAATCATATAATGTGAGATGTAAGGTTAATCATATAATATGAGATGTAAGGTTAATCATATAATGTGAGATTTAAGGTTAATCATAGAATGTGAGATGTAATCATTAAGGAGAAGATACATAGCGAAAGTTGATATCTAATAGATGTTTCTAAGAGTAGCAAATAACTATATTCAAGAAACTAAGAATAACTTTATATATTGCTGTACAGATACCGATAGGTAGCTACACAAAAATACACTAATAGTATTTTCATTTTCATTTTGCTAATTAAAAATTGAAAAAAAGGAGATTATATTTCCCATACCAATACCTAAAAATTGGCCGATATAACAAGTATCAATACCAATAGTATAGGAACATCCCTACAATTTTAACTACTGTAGCTACCTAATTAAAGATGTTCACCAAAATCAAATAAAGTCCGTAGCTCTTTTGTAATGAGAGTTGAATTACATCTGAGCCTTTTTCTCCATCCCAATGACTTTATTTTATTCACTAACCTTTCACCACCAATATCATAACTCTCAATGAATAGTTGCAATGAATTAGCTTCCCCTCTTCCCCAGGGTTGGGGCAAGTACTGCGAACTGAAGCAGCTGTACTACACCTGTGTGGGGCAACTGTACGCAGGCTTGCATGCAGAGGAGCTGCAGAACATGGGGCAGAGGGTGGCCTACTTCAAGGACTCTCTCAAGTACTTGGAACTGGCAGAGAAAGCTGCTAAAAACGTCTCTGATGATGATAAGGTGAGTTAGGATAGATTATTCTAGTCTTTTTCTAGAATCAGAAAAATGTTAATTTTTTAAGGATTTTAATCTTTTGATCATTTCAATGTTTTTCTAAAATTATAATGATTAGCTAGCTAATTGGCTGCAGTGCTTAAAGACATTATTTAGGTTGGTAGTTAATTATTCCATTACTAGCTATTATGAAAACTCTTCATCATAACTGTTCAGAGGGTGTAATGTTTCATAGCTATTAGATTATTGAGGGAGTCTTGATTTGTGAACCATTTGAGGTTCATCTGGTAGCTAGCTACTCAGTTGGTTCAACAAAAATTTCCATGCTTGTTTTTCTTGATTAATAATTTTTATCTTAAATTAAATAACTAACACAATTTTTTTATTTAATAACTTATTTTTTTTTAGTTTTCTGAGGAAATTGAGGAGGTAGTTATTTTTACTACTAGCTATTCATTGCTAGAAATATATGAGGTAGTGTAGTTAAGTTAGTAGCTAAATAGCTCTACAATTTATCTTGTTTGCGTTTATTATATATTTGCTGCTTTCTTATGACACCTTTGTTGTTAACAATTTTCTTCACTGAAAATTGTTGTTCCATTCCAGTAGAAATCTGTTTGTTTCTCATTATTTGATGGAACAATTATGGAACAGTGTAGCTACTGTACCCTAATTTGTAGCTGCAATTTAGCTTTTCTACATCCTTGTACATTTTCTAAGATTGGTGGTGAGTGACTTTGTTCATGGAGCAAATTTCCTTTCTGACAGCTTCTCCCAGTCCCTTGTACTTAATTTCCTTTTGACGTCAGAAATATTTGCTTTGAATTTGAAATCAGACGTTAAAACCCCCTATTAACTAACTAAGATACACTAGTTGTTAATGTGTAGCTACTGTATCTAACTTGCAGCTACTGTATCTAACTTGTAGCTGCTGTATCTAATTTGTAGCTACTGTGTCTACTTGCTACACTGTAACCTCTAACGTGATGTAACACATTGTCCTACCTGTGCTAAGCCTCTACTTTACCTGTTTCAGAGTATCAGAGAGTGTCTCACATTCACCAATGACGTGGTGACTGGAAAACTAACTGCTGCTATGAAGGAGAACGAATTCGTCTTTCATGAGAAAGTGAGTGAGCAGATGACTGCAAAAATATAATAATTATTTGGTAATGGACCTTGACACTGAGGCCTATTTCGCGTGGGACGTTTTCTTTTACTAAAATACAGCATGAAAATAACACCCAATCTAAGCGGACAACACAAAACACATGTATATGTTTAATCAGTCTTAACGTTTTTTCATGAACAAATTTTTTGGCTGCAACATGAAAAAAGCCCAATTTATTTACATGATAGCGGCACATTTCTATCAACAGGTTCAACTAATAGATAGCGTATCTTCCACTGCTAGGTAGTCTCTAAACTGTTACAAAAACACATCTCTTAAGCTGTGTTTACATTGTCAGTCACAACCTAGGGAATACCTGTGGTGATCACTGAACATTCGACACTGTCACCACGAAAGTGTTCAAACTATACTACAGCAGCTCAGTGTGGTTAATAGTGGCTGTGCTCTCAGTCTGTATTTAGCTGTGAGAAGGTCTATGCCAAATGATTCGCTATCGAAAAGAAAGAGTAGGTTGTTGCGGAGCCTCGCACACCCTTTTCTTATTGCTAACAACACACTGATAAGTGGCACTATGCGACAGTGTGGTGATTCGAGCGAACACTGTCCGTTTTTCAATTTCAGTGCGAAAACAGCGTTTCATAGTGAAATTCTAGCCTTTGTGGTGAATCCTTAGTGAAATACCTACGTGCTGACTGATGATGTAAACACGGCTGTAGTCTATTTTATTCACGGCTTTAGTCTAGGTCAGTGTTTCTTGAAAGTATTTTTCTCGTGCACCCCTTGCTTTTCTCATGCACCCTCTGATCATTGTATTGAAATAGATTGAAAAGATACAATTAGAATATATTTGGTTACTATGATTTGAGAATTAAATATGCAAATTGAAAAAGGAAGGAAAATGATTGTTTTATTTACTTAATGTAAAATTATTTTTTAGGTAAGGAAAATTATAATCCATTACAAATTAAAGGTAACTATATAATTTGTGATAATAATCCAGTATATTGCATTGTAGTTAAATAAATATTTAGAAAATGAACAGTTGTACACTAATAAAATAAAACTAATCAATTTTGGGGTAGCGACACTTACATATAATACCGACACAAAAAGGAAAATTTGATAAAGAAAGGTACAGTTTTTGTTTACACTTTGTTTATACAATGGAAGCACCCTTTTTCTTTCTGTTCATTGTTAGAATATAGGACAGAAGGAATAAAAGTTACAGGTACACAAAACGAGAATTCCCACACTCAAAGATATATAAAAAAAATTATGTGTGAATGATAATTAGGTTTTTATATCAGAAAATTTATATACTTTTATAACTAGCTAGCTACCTCATATCGCAAAATTTTGAGGAAAATATACTTCATGTATATTCTGCATGATATTAATAGCAAGAACCGAACTTATAAACAACAGCCATCTCATGCACCCCCTATAAACAATCCATGGCCCCAAAGTGGTGCCGCGCACCCCCGTTTAAGAACCACTGGTCTTGGTAGAGAAGCATTCAAGTAACTACTCTAATAGATAATGATAGATGAAAGAATTTCTATAGTTCATCCCCATTAAAATAGGTGTTTATGTTTTTCTTCTCAACTTATCCTTGTGTCTGCACAGGTTCCTGATATTGACAAGTGTTCTGATTTGGGTGGAGCTTCTCTTGTTAAAGGAATTCAATTTTCCTTCACTGACCCTGAAATATGTGGAACTGACATTTTCAAGAAACTGATACCATTTGCAGTCCATCGGGAATCTTCTATGTACAGGTGAGGACATAGGGCATTTTCTTTGTTTACAATTGTTCACTATGCAGTAAAACTACTGAGTTACGAAGCACTTAGGTAACGAGGACCTGAGTTATGAAATTCACTCAAGTTTTGAAGTAGTTTTCTATCTTCAAATTATAGAAAATAATATAACTACGTCAAGAATTGTGTCCTAGTTATCCCTCCATGACCATAATTTTCTATAATTTCAATCATAGAAAACTATCTAGTACATCCGAGATATGAAGTGGCTTTGAGTTATGAATGAACCAATACTGTATACATCAAGAGTTTCACTGTATTAAATAGATGTATCAGTGTTTGGTAGTTTCTAGCTAGTGAGTAGCTAACATTTTCCCCATTTCAGTGAAGAGAAGGCCGGGATGATTAGGGAAATAGTGAATGTCTCTCAAATGAAACAAGACGAGTTGGATGCTTTCATGAGTAGTCTGCAACTTGATGAACTGTTGCTAAATGATACGACTGATTCACTGCCTCAGGTAAATGTGACTCACTGCCTCAGGTAAATGTGACTCACTGCCTCAGGTAAATGTGACTCACTGCCTCAGATAAATGTGACTCACTGCCTCAGATAAATGTGACTCACTGCCCCAGGTAAATGTGACTCACTGCCCCAGGTATATGTGACTCACTGCCCCAGGTAAATGTGACTCACTGCCCCAGGTAAATGTGACTCACTGCCCCAGGTAAATGTGACTCACTGCCCCAGGTAAATGTGACTCACTGCCCCAGGTAAATGCGACTCACTGCCTCATGTAAATGCGACTCACTGCCTCAGGTAAATGTGACTCACTGCCTCAGGTAAATGTGACTCACTGCCTCAGGTAAATGTGACTCACTGCCTCAGGTGAATGTGACTCACTGCCTCAGGTAAATGTGACTCACTGCCTCAGGTAAATGTGACTTACTGATTCATGAATCAAATAAGATAGCTAGGGTAAGTTACGAAATATCGGTCGGTTCCACATCTTCGGTCATATTAAGAAAAAACGATATAATATTTTTATTGATATTCATGATACCTGTAGGTAGCTATCATGAATATCTTATGACCGAAGGTGTGAAACTGACCAATAATTTGTAACTATTCATCTTCAATCCTTCCCTTTAACAACTCCCTCCCTTCTTCAGGAGCTGGTTAATGCCTGTGCAGACCTCAACAACAGGGACGCTGTCAAGCTACTGACGGAGGCAATGACTAAAGTCACAGACTCGCACCTGCTACTCTCACAACTCTTAGATCAGCATAAGAACATGATGGAGGTGAGGGAACTGTAATAGCATAAGCTATCTCCTTAAGAATTTCAACCTTTTCTCTATGAAATTACTCGTGCGTGGAAAACTGCCACTGTGGGAAAACTGCGACCCGGAAACTTGCCACCGAGGAAAATTGCCACTATAAAATATATTAACAAACTGAAAAAATATTTTACTCTATAAAAAAAATACTGAACTGAAAACAAAAGTATTCGAATTTTATGTAAAGAAAATTTTCACGAGGTCAAACTAAAAATAAATAGCTATTTTAGTCTATGAAAAAAATACCGAACTGAAAATGAAAGTATTTGAATCTTATGTAAAGAAAATTTTCACTGTAGCTATGTTCATCTTTCATTGACAAATTAAAAAAAACTTTTCAACCATGGAACGATCAATGAGCTTGAGAGGCACATTTCGGTTTGAAATATTTAAGCATAATTTAATAACTGATTTATTTGAGTTACTGAAATTCTTTGACTTTTATTGTCTAAGACGTAACTATTTATTGTGAAACTGATGCAACATGTTTTGTTGTTTATCGTAAAATTAATGTTGCAAGATTTTATTTATTATTGAAACTGTAATGCAACAAAATTGTATTTATTATTGAAACTAGTCAACAAGATTTTATTTATTATTGGTTTAACCTCTTCAGGGAACAATTAAACACATTAAGCTAAGAATTACTTGCGTATCAGCACACTCACGCCCACAGACGGAAGAATTCACTTAGCTATATCTTACAACTTGTCAAACACATTGAAAAAATTCTTATATATTAAATTCTGATTAACATTGCATTCAGTCAGTAGCTACCTATGATGTTTGTGATTTTCAAAACAAATCATTAGCTATGAATTTATTTATGTACACTGTACAGTGGCAATTTTTCGGGTGGCAGTTTTCCCACAGCGGCAATTTTCCCAGTGGCAGTTTTCCCACAGTGGCAATTTTCCCAGTGGCAGTTTTCCCACAGTGGCAATTTTCCTAGCACCAAATTACTTGTGCTAATGCAGGTTTTCCTGTTCTTTGCAAAAGTTTCTTGACTATTTTGTATTTATAAATAGCTGTATCTGTATTCTGTTATAATGTTCTTCTAACTCAATAACAATTTGTACTTATTAATTAATTTAATTCAATTTAAAAGTTAATACTAGCTATACTATTAATACTTTATTAAATATATCCTATTAACAGTTGTGTTGAAATCTTGTGAATTTTTAGATATGCCCAATAAACATGTCCAATCTATTCACAAAAATATAATAAAATCAATAAAGTTATTAGCTACGACTTTACCACACATTCCTCTAAGCGCGCGTGACCGTAAAGAATTTATCCTTTCACTTTTCTAACCTATTTAACTGAAGACCACAGTAGTAACACAGCTTATACAATTTATTCTATTGTTCGGTTCTTGTGTAGTAGTAATTGTTGTCTTAACTAGAATTAATATTTATCGTTAAAGTCTTCAACGCTGTACATTCGGATCTTCAATCCTGTCAATCTGATAGAACCTACTGATCCATAAATAGAGAACCTGATGGGTAATGAACCTTTCAACATTTACAAACTCTACCATACATGAAGAATATATAAAAAAAAACCTTGAAAGGTATATAAGAGAAGTTTCAACACTGGCATCTTCGACGGGATATTCGAAAATGGCTGAGATGCTTTTATATAGGTTATTAGATTGACAGAAGGATTCAGTTAAAAATTATACACAAGAAAGAAAGGTGAACCATTCTAGTGAACCTCTAAATTACTAGCTGAAAGTTTTGAGTTTCGGTCAAGAATCTTGGTATTTAGCATTCATCGATTTGCATAGTCAAGAAAAAGTTATTCATCAACGTCATTCATTGAGAAAAGGTTAACATAAATAAAGTCGTTATAACTTTTATATTTTTGAAATATAGATTTGGCATGTTTATTTGTCTATTGGCCATATCAAATTGTGACCTGAACTTTCTAATGTTTCACATAAATATCATTGAAAATTGGTCATGCATATCTTAGCTATAATTCATTGTTACATTAGCTATTAGTATTGTTTTAGTTTTCTTATTCTAGATAATCATTTTATTAACAGTGACGTATAGCTAACTATTTTATAACTACCTACTTTTGTAGCTTAGTTCCATTAATATTTTGCTGAACTAAATAAATGAGCATAGTCACGGAATGATTGTCGGTGACTTTACTCACTCGGCCACTTTCCTTTCTGACTGCTTCTTCCAGTCCCTTGGTTCCGAAGCAAGCGTTAAACCCCTAATAAATTAATTAAATTAATTCTATCAGGAGGTGGAAGAGTTACGGATGGTGACGGGTGAAAGCAAATCTTCTAAATCACCACTGAGTGAACTGAGGGCAGAAAGAGAGAAGTGCGTGACTGCACTCACCACAGCTAATGAGAGTAACATGGCTCTGCACTCAGCTGTGTCTCAGCACAAGCCTGCACTCACTGCACTCTCACAGCCTCTCTCTGCACTCACTGCCAGTCTTCCCTCAGTGCATCAGGCCATGCAGGAGGCACAGGGTGAGAGGCATTGTCAGAAGGGATAATTTGTGAGATAGCTACCACTTTTTAATATCTATTTTAATTTTCGAATCACCTAGTTTAATTTTCGAATTGGCTACCTATTTCAATTTTCTAATTAGCTACCTATTATAATTTTCGAATTAGCTACCTAGTTTAATTTTCGAATTATCTACCTATTTTAATTTTTGAATTGGCAGAGATGTTTTAATTTTAATTTAGGAGATGTTTTAATTTTAATTAATTTCTTCAATTTTTCAAGAAATGAAAACTACTAATTTTGTGAGTCGAAGATTGATGAACTTCGGTTTTGATTTTAAAATTTCTTTTATTGGTAGCTATTAGCTATGATGAAATTTATTTGGGAATCAAATTGGTTGAAACGAAGTTAATATAGTGCTAAAAATTAATGTTTTCTATTATAAAAATAGATCCATTTAAAAAAAATGAAAATATAATTTGAAAATTATTTTTAGCAACATCACTCTTTTTTTATCACATTGTTAATATCTGCCTGAATTTTTTTTATTTATCATTATGTTGATAAATAATATCTGAAACCCGCCATGGTTTTCTTTCGTCAGGAGATTCTGGAGTGGATGGTAAAGCTGAGTTGGTGCGTCTGAAGAACAAGGTGCAGGAGATGGAGAAGCAGAGGGCGGACCTTTTGAACCAATTAAGACTGTCTCTTGAGAAAGATGACATCACATCTAGCCTCATAGCTGCAAAGGGGCAGAAACTGGAGGAACTCTTTAAAGAAAACCTCAAGAAACACCATCCACTGGTACGTGACATCTCTCTGCCACTATAAATACATGTCCATTGCATTTATACAGTAGGTAGATCTCCTCTACAGTAAATAAGTTTATGATGTAGCCTCTACAGCAGTGGTTCTCAAAGTATTTTTCTCGTGCACCCCTTGCTTTTCTCAGGCACCCCCTGAGCATTGTTTTGCATTGAAATAGATTGATAAGCTACTATTAGAATAGATTTGGTTACTATGATTTGAGAATTAAATATGCAAATTGAAAATGTAAGGAAAATGATAGTTTTATTTTCATAACGTAAAATTTTTTTTTAGGTAAGGAAAATTAAAATCCATTAGAAATTAAAGAAAACCATATAATTTGTGATAATAATGCAGTATATTGTGTTAGATTATAGAACAGAAGGAATAAAAGTTACAGCCACACAAAACGAGAAATCCCACACTCAAAGATATAAATTTTTTTATCGAAAGTCACAATTATAATTAGGTGTTTATATCAGAAAATTCGTATACTTTTATAACTACCTCATATCGCAACCTTTTGAGGAAAATATACTTAATGTATATTCTGCATGATATTAATAGCAAGAACCGAACTTATAAACAACAGCCATCTCATGCACCCCCTGTAAACAATCCATGCCCCAAAGGTGTTCCGCGCACCCCCGTTTAAGAACCACTGCTCTACAGGGTGGCGCAAAAAAAAGGAAACCCATTTTCAAATTAGGTTATTTTACAAACTATAAAAGCTAGAAATTTTCTAAAAAATTTTTTATTCGTTTACTTTTACTGCATCTATCTTGATAATCTGTTAAAAGTTACGACAAAAATTAAACATCCTGCAGAGAGTTAAAAAAATGGAAATAAAAAGGGCTTGCGCGAGGACGAAAAACACAAGAAATTGGTATAATTTACTTCCATATGGTAGTAGTAAAAACTAAATCCAACTATTTATCTTCCAATTATAGTGCTGGTTATTGACTTTACATTTTCATCTCATATAACGATTTCTACAAAATGTGCATTTCTTTGCAGAAACGATTTTGCAAAATTTAGACGGTGCGGTAAATCAGTTCTAAGAGTCCGATCCTTACATGCATCTTAAAAGAATGATAGCTATCTAAAATTGAGTTTAACAATTCAATGAAATGTGTCTTTAGTGGTGTCTAATCTGTTCCTTCTGATTGATTCTTTTGGATTCTCAATAAGCTGTTCATGAACAATATTAATGAGTTCATTCTTTTCGCCTGCGACATGATCGCTTTTTGATCCAATTTAAAGTAGTTTCTTGAACTTTCCTCAGTTTTGAACTTACTAACATTTTTTTCAATATGATTTTATAGTTGGTTGAAATCTTTCCAGAATGCGTTGTTCAAAATGAACTTGAACCTGTTCAAAGCTTCCAGTGTTTAAATAACTTGTCACCTCAAAAATTCATTGTTCTTTTGAAAGCTGCATTTTGAGGGTTTCAAATAGTAGATGCAAATCAACGGCAAAATGATTTTATAAATATATCAATTTCATCTCAAAAACTAACTTAAATTGTAATTAATTTTTTCATTTTCTCTTATTTGTTACAAAAAAAAAAACAGTAGAATTTAATGTTTTTACATCCATTTAAAATGAATTATACTTATTATAAATTTTTTTTCATATATTTCGTCCTCGCACAAGCCATTTTTATTTTCATTTTTTTAATTCGCTGTAGGATGTTTATTTTTTGTTTGTATTGATAGTTTTGATAGTTTGTAAAACAAACCAATTTGAAGATGGGTTTCCTTTTTTTATGCGCCACCCTGTATATTAAACAAATTTCCTTTAGTCTGCCATGAATTGCTACCAGTTTTAGAAAACTTAAGTTTGTTTTATGTTAAGAAAATCTGGTCACTATAGAGGGTAGCTACATCCTAACTCATTCACTATGGAGGAGTTTGACTACAGCTATATTGTTTCAGTCTCATATTTTATATAAGTTAATTTCCAATTAGCTATAGTAATATGCTATTCTAAACTGTCTTTAATGAATAAATTATTTATGCTTTTGAAAATCTCAGAATTACTGATTAATAATGAGCTTAATGCATGATTTAGTCTTTTAAAATGTAAAAGCTGCATTACCAATAACTTATAAACTTTTTTCTTTGTTTTTTCTCTGTAATAGCTAACTATTAAATTGTAAATATTTTATTTCAGCTGAAAATCATTGACCAGAACATGAAGGCACAAGACAACATTTTGAAGGCTCTTTCTGAAGCCAATGCTAATTTCGCCAGCACAAGAAAAGTGGCCAAACAAACCTCCTCTGCTAGAAACAAAGCCATTCACGACTTGGTGAGCGCTCATGAGTCTGCTGACAACATTCTCGCTAAAGCTGAAGACGCTGCAAAATTCTACGATTTGCTGAAAACGAAGGTAGCTACTGTAAATTCTAGGAAAATTTGAAAAATAATAATATTAAAGATTATATTTTTTTAGCTGGCTAGCTACCTATCTTATCAAACTTGAACTTTCTCAATTGTTCAAAATGCATAAACACTAGGATATTCGATTCAAGAGTTTTAATCTTATGATTTTTTCTCACTGAAACTGTACATCTTTAGGAATTAATGAAATCACTTAATTTTTATAACGTGCTTAGATACTGTTCTTGAATTCTCAAAGCTTATAAATTTTGATTTAACTACAGATTTTTAACTTCTATTTTTCAATGGCTAGGTTGCGAAGTTACTGAAACAAACTGAAGCTGAGGTGACTGCTTGCAAAGAAAAATTGAACACACAATCTGGGAAATTCTCAGGATATCCCAAGTATCCAAAAGGAGGAACCCCAGGAGTTGGTCCCTATTCTAACCATGCCTATCAGTCACCCATTTATCCATCTCAGACATCCACCAATACTTATCCACCTCAGACATCCACCAATACTTATCCATCATCCAATACTGGTGGCCCAAAGTTGAAAGATTTTCTTCAAGCTGGAGGAGGTTTTAAAAGTTTATCCAGCACATCAGCAACAACAACTGTTACTACTTCTATTTACTCTAACCCATCTTCATCAGATGCATCATTCTCTCAAGGATACAGTTCCTCCACTTCACCATACTCTGGATACACTCCCTCCGCACCTCCACCGGCCCCCTCACCAGCTCCATCTCTCCAAGGGAACTATCGCTCCACTACTCCAGTCTCTTATAACCAAAACACTCCAAGTACAGAAGTTGTAAGCAAACTGTCTGGTGGGTATACATATCCTCAAAATACTTATCCTCCTGCACCACAGTCTCCATACATCCCAGAAACTCAGTCTCAGTACACTCCAGGGATGCAGAGTGGATTTGCTCAAAGTGGAGCTAGCCAGACCAATTACATGAACTCTGTTCAACCTTCCAATACGTCCACTGCCCAATCAGGATATAAACCGACTGGCTATCCATCATCAGCTCAGTATCCATCAACTCAAGCTAGTTATGCTGCCTCGTCATCAGCAGGTTATGCTGCCGCCTCCCAAGCCGGTTACCCTGCTGCGTCCCAAGCCGGTTACCCTGCTGCCTCCCAAGCCGGTTACCCTGCTGCGTCCCAAGCCGGTTACCCTGCTGCGTCCCAAGCCGGTTACCCTGCTGCCTCCCAAGCCGGTTACCCTGCTGCGTCCCAAGCCGGTTACCCTGCTGCCTCCCAAGCCGGTTACCCTGCTGCCTCCCAAGCCCGTTACCCTGCTGCGTCCCAAGCCGGTTACCCTGCTGCCTCCCAAGCCGGTTACCCTGCTGCTTCTTCCCAATCCGGTTATTCTGCTGCTTCTTCCCAAGCTGGTTATTCTGCTGCTTCTTCCCAAGCTGGTTATTCTGCTGTTTCTTCCCAAGCTGGTTATTCTGCTGCTTCTTCCCAAGCTGGTTACTCAGCTTTCTCCCGAGACGGGTACTCTGCTGCCCCGCATTCTGGTTACCCTGTTGCAATACAAGCTGGTTATCAATCTCCTTACACACCCTACATTCCATCAACACAAATGGGAATCACCTCTTCATTCGCTTACACACATACTACACAAACAGCTTGTATCTCTATGTCACAATCTCAGAACACGACAGGAGACAATACTGTATCAAAGAATGAAAATAAAGCCCCTCAATTTACAATGACATCATCATCTGGATTTGGACCTTCAGTGTATGCTGGATATGCTCCAACAACACAGGATGGATATGCTCCCACAGCACAGGCTGGATACACTCTCACAACACAGGCTGGATATGCTCCCACAGCACAGGCTGGTTACGCTCCCACAACACAGGCTGGATACGCTCCCACAACACAGGCTGGATACGCTCCCACAACACAGGCTGGATACGCTCCCACAACACAGGCTGGATACGCTCCCACAACACAAGCTGGATACGCTCCCACAACACAGGCTGGATACGCTCCCACAACACAGGCTGGATACATTCCCACAGCACAGGCTGGATACATTCCCACAGCACAGGCTGGATACGCTCCCACAGCACAGGCTGGATACGCTCCCACAGCACAGGCTGGATACGCTCCCACAGCACAGGCTGGATACGCTCCCACAGCACAGGCTGGATACGCTCCCACAGCACAGGCTGGATACGCTCCCACAGCACAGGCTGGATACGCTCCAACAACACAGGCTGGATACACTCTAACAACACAGGCTGGATACACTCCAACAACACAGGCTGGATACACTCCAACAACACAGGCTGGATACACTCCAACAACACAGGCTGGATACACTCCAACAACACAGGCTGGATACACTCCAACAACACAGGCTGGATACACTCCAACAACACAGGCTGGATACACTCCAACAACACAGGCTGGATACACTCCAACAACACAGGCTGGATACACTCCAACAACACAGGCTGGATACACTCCAACAACACAGGCTGGATACACTCCAACAACACAGGCTGGATACACACCAACAACACAATCTGGGTACGCCCCTTCCACACAGGCTGGGTACGCCCCTTCCACACAGGCTGGGTACGCCCCTTCCACACAAGCTGGGTACGCCCCTTCCACACAAGCTGGGTACGCCCCTTCCACACAGGCTGGGTACGCCCCTTCCACACAGGCTGGACACGCCCCTTCCACACAGGCTGGGTACGCTCCTTCCACACAGGCTGGGTACGCTCCTTCCACACAGGCTGGGTACGCTCCTTCCACACAGGCTGGGTACGCTCCTTCCACACAGGCTGGGTACCCCTCTTCCACACAGGCTGGGTACCCCTTTTCCACACAGGCTGGGTACGTCCCTTCCACACAGGCTGGGTACGTCCCTTCTACACAGGCTGGGTACGCCCCTTCGACACAGGCTGGATACGCCCCTTCGACACAGGCTGGATACGCCCCTTCGACACAGGCTGGATACGCTCCGACAACACAGGCTGGATATGCTCCGACAACACAGGCTGGATATGCTCCGACAACACAGGCTGGATATGCTCCGACAACACAGGCTGGATATGCTCCGACAACACAGGCTGGATATGCTCCGACAACACAGGCTGGATATGCTCTGACAACACAGGCTGGATATGCTCTGACAACACAGGCTGGATATGCTCTGACAACACAGGCTGGATACGCTCTGACAACACAGGCTGGATACACTCCGACAACACAGGCTGGATACACTCCGACAACACAGGCTGGATACGCTCCGACAACACAGGCTGGATACGCTCCGACAACACAGGCTGGATATGCTCCAACAATACAGGCTGGATACGCTCCGACAATACAGGCTGGATACGCTCCGACAACACAGGCTGGATACGCTCCGACAACACAGGCTGGATACGCTCCTACTGCGCAGATGGGATACATTTTACCCTCACAGGCAGGATATACTTCAACTACTCAAGCTGGATATACTTCAACTACTCAAGCTGGATTTATGAAGACTCCTCAATCTGGCTATTCTGTACCGCAATCTGGCTATTCCGCTCCACAATCTGGCTATTCTGCTCCGCAATCTGGCTATTCTGTTCCTCAATCTGGTTACCATGTTCCGTTGACAGCAACCCAAACTACCTCTCAAGTTAGTTATTCTACAACAGTTCAGTCTATTACTAGTCCCATAACCCAAGTCACCACCAATACCACAACTGTGGATAGTTCTAGCAAACCTATTTCGAACTTAGACTTACTGTCTGGAGTTGATTTATCTGGACCGACCTCAAAATGGATCCCACTAACTCCAGAAGTAAGCAAGAGTGATGAACCTTCCGTAGTGACAACAGCTGAAACACTCTCCTCTAACGGACATGCTAAGGAACTATTCAATGATGATAACCCACTGAACTCTAAGGTTAGTTCCTATTGTTTAAAATATAGTTATTCAGATTGTCAACAGTATGATTATATCTTCTCCCTTGAATTTATAATAGGCTTGGGTATAGCTAATTGAATAGCTAGATAGTTCGCTACTAATTATTATTTCAATTTAAAAAAGTGCTGCCTACAGCTGTAGAATAAGGTTTTTATTGACGGAGTAAGATGATAATAAATAATAGTAGGTAGGTAAAATAGACCACCAAAGTGAAGGCAGCACCATTCCAACTCAGCTTATCAGAGAGATATTACTACGTTACTCATATGGGGATAAGAAAGGTTCATTAACATCTGTTACCAACGATTTAATTAATCTTGGAGAAATTTAATTTACCATTCTATATTTGGATAGCTTCCTAATATTTAACCACAGTCATTAAAGTATAGTTTATTGAAATTAGTTTTTATATGAAAAAGTTATGAGTTTTTTAAGATGTTATCTGTGGTCGTTTCGAGAGATTGTGCAGTGTTTTGCTCTAAAGAGACTACAAAAAGCACAACACGGTTTTTGCTGATGTGACTTTCACTTCAAGAGCTTGCGCTCGCCTATGCCTAGAAAATGTGAGGGCCAGGCGAGGAAGGGAGCTGGAGTGGCCTCTTAGATATATCAGAAACTAGGAAAAATATTGAGGTGATCCACCACTGCCAAAATGTTCGACAACAGGTCGGCCAGGAAAACAGAAGTGATTCTCGAACGCAGATGAACAGTGGTAGCTATATGGTTTGGTCTTCCGCGCCGCTGTCGTGACAGGTCGATGAAAGCGCCCTACCTATAGTCACCAAGTCTGAAGCAAAAGTCAGATCTCAACTGGAAGAGCATGGACCCATTGGGGGGAGGGGGATACCCCAACGGCATCAAAATAGGCCAACCCGATGGCCTTCTTGTACAAATTCTCAGGCAGGACTCCGTCAACCACAAAATGAGACGCATCGGCAATGTACAGGGAGAACAACGTGCTCTTCATCGCGCGCGGACCCCCGGGAAGGCAGATTCAAGATGAAAGGGGTGGGAAGAGCAAAGGGTATATGTTCTAGGATACAAGGAGCAGGGTTGGTTAGGGGAAACCTCAAGGAGGTTTTTTTAGTTTCCCCCAGGGGAAACTGGGGGAAACTTGGGGGAAACCTTGGTAGTCTGTTAATGATAAATGTAAGTTTACATATTGACCATTAACATGTATTACAGTAGCTATATGTCAAATGAATCATTGAGTCGAATGATCAATAAATGCATAATATGATAATATATTGGTATAACTTCTTGTAATTAATTTATTCATCAATTAAAAATCATAATTGCCAAAATTATAATATTTAAATATCTCTAATGAATGATGATTAATATAGGTAGTAATCATCATTTCATTCCCATCATCCCATGACGTGTGCAATGTTAACTTTAAGGTTACAAGGTATTGTAATTTTTATGGAACCAGTTCAGACTCCAGAGAACCAGAGTGCTCTATACTCAGTGACAAGTCGTAATTAAGCTTGCTGGTTACCAATGCAAGTTATATAATTGGCTATATTAAGATGTTAGAACTATTTACCGAAAGGAAGCATGTAGTACCAAATATAAAAGTTTAGTTTTGTCATATTTATCTACAGTGAACAATAAAAGAAATTACAAATATTGAATATCAGTATATTTGATATTACTATCCTTTAGTTATGATGTTATCACAGTTTCTCACCAAGAAGTTATTATAAATCAAAGGAACACACAGATATTGTGAAGGGGCACATAGACTTTGTGAAGGGGCACATAGACTTTGTGAAGGGGCACACAGACATTGTAGAGCACACATACATTGTAAAGGAGCACACAGACATTGTAAAGGAGCACACAGACATTGTAAAGGAGCACACAGACATTGTAAAGGAGCACACAGACATTATAAAGGAGCACACAGACATTATAAAGGAGCACACGTACATTGTAAAGGAGCACACATACATTGTAAAGGAGCACACATACATTGTAAAGGAGCACACAGACATTGTAAAGGAGCACACAGACATTGTAAAGGAGCACACAGACATTGTAAAGGAACACACAGACATTGTAAAGGAACACACAGACATCGTAAACGAGCATACTGACATCGTAAAGCCCTTGGATAAGTAATAAGTATAGCTAATTTAGGTTTCCCCCAGTTTCCCCCAATTTTTCAGTTTCCCCCATTTAGGGGGAAACCTACCTTGCCAACCCTGACAAGGAGAGCCATGGTCTCGGCAGTGCAAGTGGTCCGATGCGGCCATTCGTGAATTCCTAAATTGCACCTGGGGGTGTGATTTTGAAGTCGCTGAAGACGCTCCAGAGCAGTTGCTGGTGAGTTCGGCCCCAGACTGGGGCATACCTAGTTATAGGTTGCATACGTAGTTGTAGGTCGCGTGATGGCTCTATAGCTCTGGAGGAAAATCTCCTTTTGGTTACCCCATGTGGTGACGGCCAGGGCCTAGAGGACACAGAGGCTGCCAGAAGATATGGTGATAACGGACTGGATATAAGAGGTAAAGGAGGAGGGAGTGTTATCAAGGGAAATCTGTGGGTGATATATGGATTGAGTCGGGGTCATGTGTGAATTGGGTGATCGAGTATTTGGCGAGTGAGATGGTCTGGTTTTGAACATCGGCCTTGTGGAAACCTCAGCCAGTCCCTCGTTCAGCTTCTGATACGAAGAAATTGAAGAGAATAGGGGAAATTACTGGACCCTGTGGGTCTTCAGCTCTAACATGCTGATGCTCCGACAACACGTTTCGGTCGGTGGTCGGCGCTATCCGAAACTGTTGAAACCTCTCACAATGAAACAATTTATTCATGAAATTATATACAGCATCATAATTTTATATACAAAGTTACAATGTATAGAAGTTTCATGGCCCTGTAAGCTCAGAGGGTTTTAGGGCAACCTATATATAAAAAGGAATATTTATTTAGGGGATTATTGAAGGAAAAATTATAAATAATTAAAAGTTATGAAGATTAAATGAGACTACACTCTTAATTTCTTTCAACAACAATTTTAACAGCTGGGGATGAGCAGGTAGGAAGTCCATAGGTGGAGGGGTTACACCTACACTTTATGATGATCGGTAGGTGATCGCAACCAAGTATAGTGAGGTAGTTCCACTCGGTCGGGAGAGCTAGATGTCCGGAAAGGAGGGAGGCGTCAGGTTTAGGCGGAGATCCAGCTGAAGGGACCCTGGTAGGTGACAGGGAATTCACCCGACAGAGAGAGCTTGTTTATTACTAGTTTGTAGTAGGATCGAAAATTCCCGGCAATTGGTTCAGTATAGGGTAAAAAATTGAAACATATGCATATATATTTATAATGAATGGGATTGATATAGACTTCAGTCTGCAACCCATTTCAAATAAAATCATCAGTACGGTAACGAAAAGCTCTAGTATCTAAACGTCCGGTAACGAAACTCCTACCACCGTACCATACATCACCTCAAAGCGACAGACACTGAACCACTAACATGAAACTTCTTTAATAACTCAACTTTTTTTATTACAGCTATGAATACGATTAGATATTAGGTAGCCTATTCAAATATTGAATTGAAATCCTCCAAGAGTTAGTAAATCGTTAGCTATACAGATGTTAATGAACCTCATTTTTATCTCCGTACAAATAACATAGGAATATTTCGCTGATAATCTGAGTTGGAACGGCTCTGCTTTAACTTTAGTATTCTATTCCTATCTTTCTGAATTGACTATTTCTCCTTTTTCTGAAAACTCTCAGTAACCACTGTTATCCTAATTTCCTATTAAGATACCTATTAATTGGGCAATAGCTACCTATTATTGTAACAAGGTTCAGTACATCTATCATCCACTATAAAGCTATGTAGTAGGCTCTTCTTTTTTCATCCTCCATATTAACCTACTAAAACTTATCATTCAAGGACTTGGGTGTAGAAGTATCTTCTAATGGCTTTGATTCTGAGCAACTGGAGACAACCGGTGTAACTAATGTGGATTCTGCATCTTCTGTCGTAGACATTAGCAGTTTTGTCAAGGTAAAGATCTAGATGAGATTATTTTTAGTAGCTAGGTTTGATGATAAATATATTTTGTTATAGTGGCCATAGTAAATTTTCTTTCATCTTCTTACCCTATGTTTACTTGGTTGTTTTAACATGTAGTTCAAATGTTATTTAGCTTCTTGTTAGTTTTTTTTATTTAATTCATCTTTCACTTGGTTGTTTTAACATTTAGTTCAACTGTTATTTAGCTCTTTGTTAGATTTTTATTTAATTCATCTTTCTTTGATTTTTTATAGTAGCCATTCATTTATACTTTACCGATGTGCACAAAAAGGTTATGTTTCTTCCGTTTAAGATATTAATAATATAGTATATAGCGCATAAGATTTTTGAGATACTGACTCTACCGCTTAACACGTTGACTACATATGCTCAAAACGCAGTCGAGCCCAACTAACTTTCCTAGCCGCCCAGAAGAGAGCCTACACGCGGTGGCGACTTGGCCCAAATATGGGCACGAAAGACTCTTCAACCCCCCGTCCTCACCCAGTGGGGACGCGACCCGAGTGTCGCCCCGGGCTTTTCCCACCCTCGTACACACACAGCCCCAGAGCGTTTTTTCCCCAAGGGGGGAGTGTGAGCCGGCATACTTCCCCCCTTTAACTCTCCTACTCCTACTCTCCGGTGACATTGAGACAAATCCTGGCCCTTACATGTGTCCAACATGCAGTCTTCCCTGGACCCGCCAAACAGGCGGAATTCAGTGTGAAGCCTGTAGCAGCTGGACACACTACAATAAACGCTGCTCTGGGGTCCACCAACATAGACATATCCCACAGGGTTGGCGGTGTAAAAACTGTCACCCTTCACACATCATTACTCCAACAACACCACCCAACACTCCCAACCCCACTCCTCTCTCTCCTACTATCGCTACCGCCTCTCTTCCATCCACATCTTCTCCTATCACTCGACCTATTCTTCCACCTGTTTCTCCAACTGGTCCTCCTGGTCCTCCCCTTCTTCAATCTACACCTGTCCTAATAACTGCTCTTTCTACACCACCACATATACCACTCAACACCCCTCCTGCTATCGCTCTCACTCCTCTTGCGCCTATTCCTCCTCCTATTGCTCAGCCTGTTCTTCCACCTGTACCTGCACCTGGCCATCCTGGTCCTCCCCTTCCTCAACCTGATCCTGTTTTTCCTGCTAATCTTCCCACTGGTCCATGCAACACACTGAAGATTTTACAATTTAACATAAACGGCATTCAAAACAAGCGCATGCAACTCATGACACTCCTACACGAACACCACATACATATAGCCACTATCCAGGAAACAAAACTCACCAATAACAAAATCACACCAAAGTTTCCTGGATTCACAATACTCAGACACGATCGGCCTACACGAGGCGGAGGGGGCCTCATCACACTGATCCACAAAAACATACCCTTCACTAATACAACTGCCGAAACACTCTCACGAATGCCACAAGATCCCACACTTGAATTACAGTCTATACGTATACAGATACACAAAAGCACATACAACATAACAAACATTTACATACACCCACAGACTCCACACCCCCAGGATACACACCACATCTAGAACACCTAAACACCCTCACTAACTCTCTCATCCTGGGGGATTTCAACGCTCACGACCCTACCTGGCTCACCACACAACAAACAGACACTCGAGCCGACACAATCACTACACAACTTGACACACACATTATACTCAACGATGCACACACACCTACACGAAAACCCTTTAACATACACACACAACCAACATCTCCCGACATTACATTTGCCACTCCCGACATTACACTCCGCTCCTCGTGGAAAACACTACACGAACTTAGTTCAGACCACCTTCCCATACTCATCACATACAACCTACACGCACCTCTTAGCCCACACAAACAACGACACACTTTCACTAATTACAAAAAAGCACATTGGAACGAATTTACTGCATCTGTGGAAAACCAACTAGAACAATTTAACTTAAACAACTTCTCTTCCATAGATGCAGCCACAAAACATGTCACCAACATAATCTCTACCGCAAACAAACACTTTATACCCACAGGTAACATCAGACACTTTAACCCCACCTTCACTCCAAACATAAAACACTTAATACAGATTAGGAAACACCTTCGCACTCTCACACCCACACATGATACCATAACACGCATACAACAACTCAACACTGACATTGAAGCGGAAATTAAAACACAGCAACAGAACATATGGCAAAACACTCTAAACACTATTAATTTCCGCTCAGACGCAAACAAACTCTGGAAACTCATTAGGGGACTCAATAACAAATACATAGACCAACCAAAAACACACGAGTCCCTTACACACAACAACACGCCTAAAATCCTTGGAATCACACTTGACCGCGGCATGACGTTTAAACACCACATTAACGGCACCAACAACAGAGCCAAAAACAGACTGAACGTCATGCGCGCCCTCACTCACACTACTTACGGACACTCCAAGGAAGACACAACAACACTATACAAACAGTTCATTAGACCCATCCTCACATACGCGCGCACAGCTTGGTCACCTGATACAGCCAACACACACCTACACAAACTCCAGCGTACTCAAAACACTGCACTCCGGATTGCCACCGGCTGCACACAAACAACACCCACAACACACCTCCATGAGGAGACACGAGTCCTTCCGCTCGCTACACACATGGATATGAGGGGTACACACTTCTACACCTCCACACTAAGCCCCTCTCATCCATTACACTATATGCAAATTGAGCGAAGGACTCCACGAAACATTCACCTTACACCAGCCACACACTACATTAACATCTTTAATACACTCCCAGACACCCCACCCAACACTTCACTACAAAGACATATACACACCACACTCACAGACAGAGCAATTTCCTCCTTCCCACCTAACTCTCTTCTAGGAGTTAGGCCTCCCCCTGTCGACTCCAGTAAGGTTCACCTCTCGCGTCGTGATAGGGAAACCCTGTCACGTCTCCGATGTGGACATCACCCTTCTCTCCCTTCTTACAAACACAGAATTGGGAGGGCGGACTCGGATCTGTGTGAGTACTGCTCCACGGATCCGGGGACAATCTCCCACATTCTCACACAATGTCCAGCACTACAACAGCATCGGACCACACACAACACACACTCACTGGAGCACCTTGTATCTCTGTGTGTAGTTATTGATACCGTCTGTATGATAAACACGAGCGTATAAAAGTGGTACACATTGTCAGTTTAAAGGTCCTCTCCAGGCTCCGGGAAAAAAATGAGTTTATTACATAATATTATAGAACTAAGGTCTAGGATCATTATTCTGCAAACCGCATACAATTCGGTTCAGTATATATTCTATAATTTATTTTTAAAGTTTTTTAGTACTCTGTGAGCAACAATCGAGCGAAAAACTAATCTGATGCTCAAGAAGAAGATTGTACACTCTTTGTCTTGATTTTAAATTTGTTTTTTTATAATCAAACCATGCGTTTCGGCCTTTATTCAAGATATAAATTGTTTCCTAAAGTATATAAACGTTTCTATTTATCAGTTCATTCAATTTTATACCTTTACATGAATTTTAAATGGATTTATTAAACCTTATACCTAGTTGACAATCAAAACAAATGGTGTACATTCTTTTTCTTCAGGCTGAAAATTTCTTAAATTAGTAATTAGGAAGTAAAATAGGTTTTATAGAGTTTTGATTATATAAATCTTTAAAAGCAATAAAATTAAAAATATGCTACCAAATTCGATGCGGTTTGCAGCTAAATGATAAGAAACATTAGCCTCTTTGATTAAGACAATAAAAATATTTGCTTGGAGGGGACCTTTAATGCAGGTTTAAAATATTGACAGTGTACCACTAAGTCTATCAGTAATATATATATATTGGTATAAATGTGTACCAATACGTAGTCAACGTGTTAACTATCTATTAATACAGTGCTGCAAGGATAATGTTTTTAAGGTTACCTCATCTCCGATTGGTCGTCAAGGAGGAGGAGCCAACAGGGGGTGGTGCACTATACCGCTAGTGCTCCGCCCCCTGTTATTTTCTCCTCCTTGCGTAGGTATAGTTATAAGTTGAATTAATTTTTTTTCATATAATAAGAACTTTGTAACTAACTCTCAACATTGATGGCTGTCAGGTAGTTTGTTGTAGCTATCCGTTAGTTTGTTTTAGCTAGTGCATATATTTTTTAATGACCTGACTGGTACCCTTCGGTACACTTATTGGTCAATCTGCATAGCCAATCAAGGAGTTAGTAGCTAACCTTAAAAGCATTATCCTAATTATTTTTTAAATTAGCGATATACAAAGAACAATATTCTAAAAAATCTTATTCTTAGTGGTATTTTCATTATAATTTCTAACCTTAGATGTGCCACCCTGTATCACATGTTATAATTTATTAAATTCTTTCCACACTTATTTATTAACCTTTTCTTCTGGATCAGCAGAAAAGTCCGATACACAGCGGAAGGACATCCGTAGTTGACCCTCTGGATGATGCTGCCAAACTAGCAAGTTTTGTTGCGGACACTGAGCGACTGTGCAAGTCAGTCGAAGGGCTGGACCGTAAGAGTCTTAATGGACCCACCAACTTGGAAGGCAAATGGAAGGAAATAAAAGATTCTGTAGATGATCGTAGAAAAAAGTCGACTGTGTCTATCGGTCGCTGCTATCCCTTGAAGAACAGGTTTCCCGATATTTTGCCGTTTGATCACAGTCGAGTAGTGCTCTCAGACTCGAAGGATGATTACATCAATGCGTCGCATGTCAATGTGAGTAATTCATGTATTGAAAATATCCTTAAAGCTTGTTCTATCAGAAATTATGAAAAAGCCACTGGTAAAATTTTCCCAAATGTATTTATACGTTAATCAAAAAGATATTTAAATTTAATGCTCTATTACTTAACTGGGATTTAGTACATATGGGCCCACTTGTAGGCCTGACTGCTGTCTCTTAGGAGCGTTCCATCAACTTTAATTTTAACTATCAAAATTTGACATATATATAGCTAAATATAATATTTTCTGTTTAATTTTTCTAGGTGAAACGTCTTAGGACACAAATTGACCTTATTTTTTCGTTATGACAGTTATCTGGTGACTACTCGTTCCCTCTTGTGCTAAGTCAGGCCCCCACCCACCAGACAGCTGGTGACTACTGGCAGATGATTTGGCAGGTTCACTCAGAGTTGGTGGTTTGTCTCCACACGTTGCCAGAGGTACAAAAGTTTCTGATTTTAATTTTCCAGTTTAAAAGTGACAATGTGAATATCTCCAAAAACGAATTTATTTTTGTGTTATCATAAAATAAGCTTCTAATTATCTAGATCAATTTGCTACTAATGTGATATTTATCTTAAAAATTTATTATCTATATAATTGAATAAATAGATTCTGGCTTGTGAAATAGTTAACATAGAAATAAATAAGGTTATTCATAATTTTTCCATCTATTAGTACTCAATCCATTTCTATATCGTTTTTTCCTTTCAAATTGGCAGATTAAGAATGTCTCGTACTGGCCTGATAACAAGCAGAGTGCAGAGTTTGGGTGCATCACAGTGAGTGTGCAGTGCACCAGTGAAGGTGCAGGTGGTGCATGGGTGCAGAGACTTCTGCACCTCACCAATTCAACCAACAAGTCAACCACAACTACTACCCGAGCACTCATCCACCTGCAGTTCGTTAACTGGCCACCAGGGTGAGAGGAATTTTGAATTGAACTACTTTTTTCACTTTTACTTTTTTTGACTGCTTTTTATTTTTTATAAATTTATTTCTCATAATTTAATGTTAGATACTTGAAAGGTATTGAACAAAAAGAAATTTCAAGTAGCTGTATGCTAATAATCATGAAAAGTAAAAATCTGTCAAATTGACTGCTGGGTAGTTTTAGTGTTAAAAACGGGAGAATTATTCAGAGAGAGATTTTCCAACATAAATTCTAAAGTGTTTTATAAATAAGAACTCCTTGTTTTATAATTTTATTTTCAGAGTTGGTAGCATGCCCTCCTCCCCCGCCCCCCTGCTTCAAATGTGTGCAGAAGCTGTCTCTCTTCAGTCACAACAGCGCAACAGACAGAGGCCTGTAGTTGTGACGTGTGTGCCTGGTATTGGACGCTCTGGTGTGACTGCCGTGCTACTGGCATTTACCAGCCAACTCAGTCAGGGTGAGAACTGATTAGTTAGCTACATTTTGGAAAGCTGCAGGTGTTTCGGTTGAATAATTTAACCATGAAATGACCAACGGGTCTGAGAGGCCTGGTGTATTATGCTTCTGTGAGACGCGTGCTTCCTTGAGATACGGGCATATCATTGTGGGCGTGGCGTTATTGCATCTTTCAGTAGCTGTGAAATGTGCTACGATAGTGATAGTGGCTGGTTAGCTCTAGATTATATAAGCAGTATGTATCATATATTTCGTGGTATAAATGTTTTACACATTGTAATAATATAATGCGAACTTCCAATTTGACAATGGTATATAGTTGTAGCTACTACATTGCATAACTGTAGCCTGTCAATGACTAAAGCAACCGAACAGAAATGCAAAATACATTAAACAAGTCATTTTCCATCAGGTAGGTTTTTTTCGATTTAAATTCGCAACTTCCTCCAGTACTATAAATCTATTATGCCTTTAAGCAAATCGGTTTTGATTTTTTTTCCATCTTACTAATTTTTCTGATTTCAATTCACATGGTGGTTATAATATTTAGGGCAACATTTAGAACCACTTTCATAAATGATGGAAGTTTTAATATACAACTACAAATAAATAAAAGGAACGCTTAATTTGCTTTGTATTTTATTTTCTATTTGAAAAATAATGGAATAATCATTGTGATTGTTTAGGTATTTTGAATCGCAATATTATTAAATATAATAATAATAATCTTACGGTATACTCCGCCTCCATAATCAACTCTTACCTCACATTTATGATCAATATAGGTATACTGACACAACAGATAATCAACCCCTCTCATTAATTTGACAATAATAATGCCACACCCACAATTACCACTCCGCCTCAGATATGCACACATCTCATGAAAGCACGCGTCTCAAAGAAGCATGATACACTGATCTGGTTTGAAATATTGATGCATAATTCAAAAAACTAATTGATTTAAATTGCTGAAACTCAGTTTCTTTCATTATCTATGATGTATTTATGTATCGTATAAATATCGATGAAAACAATGCATCATGTTCTTTTCTATTTAGTTTTTA
Organism: Caprella mutica; assembly: GCA_947561585.1. Taxonomy (NCBI): domain Eukaryota; kingdom Metazoa; phylum Arthropoda; class Malacostraca; order Amphipoda; family Caprellidae; genus Caprella; species Caprella mutica. The sequence goes on along the minus strand of CANNZV010000079.1, from coordinate 660,199 downwards.
TTATTCTTGATCAGATGGACCTCTGGAGCCTGAGTTTCATGTGACCGCTTTTGTGTCACACTAGAAACATCACTTTGAGATGTTTTTGTGTGAATCAAAATGTGACGTAACAGTGCATGTATTTCACTCGAGCTCCTGATTACCGCATAGTAAAAAAATGATATAAAACAAAATAAAAAAAATATGTTCCATTAATTTCACATAAATACGGATTACACAATTATAGCCCCTGATTTCCAGCAACTCAAGTTAAGTTTAAATTAATATTCCCAAGGACAATGCTTTCAGGCACTCGGGTCGTTCCAGGGTTAAATATCAGCTACAGTATCAAAGATCTGAAGATGTTTCTAATTTCGAACGTAAATTAAATGGTGATTTTCTTTTTATTTCAAAATAAAGTTTGGTTACTGAAGTATCCATAACTATCATATGGGTAGTTCCTAGATAGGTATTTTTTCTATAGCTATCATTTAAATTATTATTCAATTTGTTTTTTTTTTATGTAGAGATCATCATTTTTATAAAACAGGGAAATTAAAACAACTATGTTTAAATATACTTTCATTGAAATCATTCCAAACAATAAAAAACAATTCTATTTCAACGTACCTATATACTGACACAATTCATTATGTGGGTTAATTTAGTAGCTATTAATGAATCCTCTCTTATACGAGGCCTTCATGTCTCTTCGAATAACCTCGTAATGGATAGGGACAACTTTTAAACATTTAAAATAAATTTCACTAGCTAGCTAGCTGTTTAGAATAAATGTAATTTTCATTTGTTATTATGAAAAAATGTAATTTTTATTTTATAAAAACTATTCCCCCCCCCCCCTAGGAGCCTCCCTCAGTGACCTCCAAAGCCTGTGCATTGACCTTTGCTGTGACCGCAGGGGAGGTCTGCAGGATAAGGACTACCTAAAATTCCTCCTGTCGGCTGCTCTTTATGCCGCGCAAGACGTACTAATGAAACGTGAGTGAAAGCAGTACCTCTGGTCTAGATAATAATGCTATTCTTGAAATAATCTTAATGTTTTTTATTCACACTCCAAGGAGTGAAGTAATTCAAATTTTTAAAGTGGTGGTAAACATTCGTTTCTACAGTTATTGGTTGTTAAATTTTATGTCGAAAGAAATGTAATGTAGCTAGGTATACATTTTAGCAACCTTGACTGTAATTAATTATTCGTGTATAGGTAGAGAAACAGGAATAAAGATAATTACGCAAATTTTTATTTTCTGCAGCTAAACGAAAACCAACAATAATTCTTTTCCTATAAAATTTTAGTGTTACTGATATTGTTACAAACCAATTATCAATAAATTTGAAGACATAGTTTTTAGAATAATAAACAATATTATGCAATAAAATTAAGTTTTTTTCCTCTGAGCTTAGAGAAATTCACCACCTATCACATTCTACCCTTTTCTTTTTACAGGTGGGATTCTCACCAACAAGGCCACTTTTGAAGAAGGTCCGAGGGAGAAAAGTCACATGAGACATCCTTCTGCAGACCTTCTCACTGTCAACTGTGACTTCAATAGACTGAAGACTAAACTGGGACTCAGTGAGTTTGATACAATTAATAACGCGTATTGTTTTACATGGTAGCTAGACTTGATGTTTCGTTAGAATGGTTGTGACAATATGTTTATAAAATCATAATCTTAAGAATATCTTAGACGAAATGAAATATACCGCTGGTGTAGAACTAATCAATACTCTTTAATTCTCTCGGTCTATAATATTTTCAGGATCTAAGATTTTAAAAACATATTGCAACCTTATTTATTTCAAATGATTATTTGAAGAAAAATAAAGTTTCTTTATTCTTTTACAGACGACACCCAATCCATATCTACTGAACCTTCTTCAGTTGATAAAAGCACTGAACCAACCCCTCCTCCAGCGGTTGAAGACACGCCTACTCCTGCAGAAGCCCCACCCACTCTTGCAGAAGCCCCACCCACTCTTGCAGAAGCCCCACCCACTCCAGCTCAAGCCTTGCCTAGCCTATACGCAGGTCTGCCCATCTCTGCCACCCTAGCAGCTAGTCTCGATCCCCAGCAGCTGAAGATAGAGCCAGCTTCCCCAGGCAAAGGACAGAAAATAACGAAGGAGAGTTTTGGTAAGCAGAGTGGTGGACTGAATTCTTCTGCCGCTAACCCTGAGGATCCTTTCAGTAACTTGGATCCTTTGTGGTCCCTGAATAAGAAGGAGTGATAAGTCTACTTATAATAGGCAGTCTTTGCAGTAAGTTAGTAGTTAAGAGGATAAGTTACAGATTATCGGTCAGTTTCACATCTGTCATAAAAGATAAAAAACGATAAAAAGATCGATAATTGGTAACTTACTCGATATATATTATATCATTTATATCAAATATGATTCATACAATGCTCATAAGCCTTAAAATCATTCACTGCTATATTTTAATGAAGGAAAAAAAGTACCGATACATTATTAATGAACTATCACCTTAATAAAAAGAATAGTGTTAGCGTTATTTTCTTTTTCTAATATGAGTAATTCTACGATAGCCATTGATTCCAATATTGTGATCAAATGATAACTTAAGAATGTTAGTTTCTATTTTATATTTGCTATATTTAGTAAAAGGTATTTCCGCAATCTTAATTACTACTTATTTTCTAAGGTATTTGGCCTATTACTGGTATCATGATATTCTTTGCAAATTATAGAACATTAAATTTACATTGGATGTTATTATGTAATTTAGCATTCATAAATATAGATATTAATTTTTATCTATATTTCGATTTCACATTGACAGTTACCTATAGCTTTTATGCAAAGAAAATTAATAAACATGACTATCAGAAATAAACTATTAAATAATTTGTAAAGAATACCTACATCCAGTAGCTAAAGGGTTTCTAATATCCTAGTTACCGATTATTATTTATGTCTACATTTACTTATTTTCTTGGAAGTTAGATATAAAATTTTGTTAAGTTAATACATATAATAATTTATTAATATATATTAGTTTAGTATCGTGTATGCAATGTTTTATTAAGTAGGTATGAAGATTTATATATTGACTACCTTAGAATTAATTTCCTCCCCTTTATTATCACATTGCTTATCTCTCAGTAGTCTATTATTGTATCGAGTATATTTGTTTAACATTATATATTGCAAAGAATCCGTGTTTTTTAATCAATTGTCATTATACAGTAAAAAAAATGCAATTCACTGATTTTGAATTATTTCAAGATTGCACTGCAAAATAATGAAGAAAAATTCAATTATTCAAACTGCTCGGCCACTAATTTTTCTTTATATCTGTTGCCTTAATTACGTCACAAATCACTCAATGTTGTCAAAATAATATGTATTCCTACAGTAGCTAGTACGTACTATAGAATAAAGCCGTTTTTGCTCAATAATTTTGTATAGTATAAGCTTTAAGAACTGTTTCTAGGATGTAAATATTAACTGTACAAGAATTCAGATTGAAATATCCTTCAGTATACACTAATGAAGCCAGAGGAGTCTTGATAAATAACCCCGACATCCATATTTTCTGAATTATAATAGATGATTTAAGTAAAGCTTGAAATGAATGAAAGAAAGATAATGAAATTAGTGGCTACAAGTGCGGCTAGTAACTACCGATGGAATAGCTAATTAATTAGCTAATACCAATCAATTCCTTACTACTGATAAGGTCCCAGGTAAGAAGGATACGCCAAAAGGTAGGCAGCAGCAGTGATGGCCTCTGCTGACAAGTTGATGGGAGAGTGCGGATGTTGAGATGACAATTGTGGCAGAGACAGACCACTTGCCAAAGAAGGTGGTGGACTGACGGAGTGGGCCCTGGGGTACCAACTCTCTCTGACATCATTGGAGTTGGACACTGCCAAGGGACTGTTACTGAAGTGACCGGAGTGGTGACGTATTACACTCTCGAGACTGTTTTGACGATTGCTTGTCCATGTGCTGAGATCCACCAGATTGTGATTTTGACTGTGACGCGATTTGTGCAGAGCTGAATTTAACTGATCTATGCCATCAGGATCATCCTCATCATACTCTTCGTTGTATTCACTAACATTTTCGGTGTTCTTTTGCTTTCTGGCAGCACTCACAGTGTGGATTTTCAACACATGAGTACGTAAATTACAACTACGGGTGAAACCTTTGGAACAGATGTCGCAGGTGAAATTTTTTTGACGGGGAACTGTTGGACATTTTGAGTCCGTGAGAGAAACAGTTGGGTGCATCTTCTTGATGTGTTTGGTGAGTAGGTCTTTGCGAAGAAATGTTTTATCGCAGTGATCACACTTACGGATGATTTTAGGTACATCTTTGTTTAGGTCATTCTTCTCTTTTTCATGCCAATTAAGGTGGACTGACAACTTTTCTTTCGATGATGTGAATTTATAGCAAATACGGCACTGATGTTTTAGCTGATGAAGTTTTTCATGCTTCTGTAAGACATCTTTCCTCCTGAAAGTAGCAGGACACTTAGAACACTTCAGAACACTGTTGATGCCATGAGTTCTTTTATGAATTAGTAATCTGTCTTTTCTAGAGAAAGATTTCAGGCAAAACTTGCAGTCGTAAGAGATATTTCTATGCATTTTTTCATGGCGCTTCAAGACATCAAGTCTGGAAAATACTTTACCACATGTAGAGCATTTAGGCTTATTTTTCTTATGCACAACTTCCATGTGATTGTCAAGGAAATCATTTCTCACAAACGACTTGTTGCAAAGCTCACACACAAATGGCTTGACATCAGAATGAATTTTTAGATGAACACTCAGGTTGAACTTTGAGGAACAAACTTTACCACATTTCTCACAGACATGCTTAGATCTGCTATGGGCTAACATATGAGCATTTAGATACTCTGATCTGGAGAATGTCTTAGGGCAGATGGAACAGGAATGAGGTTTCTTACCCGAATGGTTCATAAGATGCCGTTTGAGAGACTCTTCCCTGCCATAAGTTGTGCCACACTGATCACATTTGAAAGCTTTGACGCCCAAATGAGTCTTCACATGCTGTACTAGATATTTGTTACTGCTGAATTTCACTAAACAAACAGGGCATTCAAAGATGTGTTTGGATGACTGACTGTGATCTTCAACGAGGTGCTTGCTGTACTCAGAGAAGTTACGGTGGAAATTTCTATTGCAAAACTTACAAACCAAAATCTCTGTCTTTTCTAAAATATGCTTAACCAAGTTATAATTGCAATCTAACTGCTTTTGTGAGTTCTTCAATAGATTTGAATCGACACAATTAGGGCTAAAAGAAGGTACATTTCTAGGTTTTGAATTTATTTCAGGTGATTCTGTCTTTGTAGAGCAATTATAACTTAACCTATTCGAACTGGATTCCTCCCAATCATTACCATAGTCTTCAGGTTGATTGTTTTCATATTTCATTCTTATAACACTCAATTTCTTCTGAGCTTTACTCTTCCTTTTTCTGGCGCCTGTTTCTGTTTTTCGAGTTACGTTCTCCGAGTCGCTTACACTTTTTGATTTGTTTTTAATTGAATCAAGTGTATGCAATATCAATCCCCTTGTTTCTTTTGAAGAGTTAATTTTGCTTACTTTACTATTACGAGAAACTTTACTGAGTGTCGTATAGTTGGTCTTATTGTAAATATTATCTACTGCACAATGGATGTTGTAGCCTGAAGAGCTCTGATTATAATTACCGCTATGGTAAGGTTTACTTTGATTCCATGGAGCACTCATCAGACTCGTATCTGAATTACCTAACTTTTCAGAAAGCAGAAATTCCTGACTGGCATAGGGTAAAACACAACTGATATCATTATTACTAGAATTGAGATTGTCACTCAGTTGACTAGAACTGTTAATGCTAAACTCATTGATATTCTCAGTGAAGTTATCAGGATGGGGGATTTCTTCATCTGACGATTTGTTACCAAAAGAATGGTCTAGATTATTTTGATCTATTGTAAGATTCACATATTCATCATTGACTTGGAAGACTCCACTGAAAGTGTGCTTGTGACTGTAGAGAGGTGAACTGCCGTGGACTTTACTGCGACACAACCAGCACTCACTGACGTTGATTGGAAAGTTAGTGTTGAGGTTAATGAGGCGCAACTGCAGGACAATCTTGTCGCCAATGCAGCTGACTCTACCATAAACATCGGTAGGCTCTAGAGGTTTTGAATTACCTGATGATGAATTGGTGGGGTGATAATGCTGAGCATTTTCATAGGAATTGTTGAAGATTCCATTATCAATTGATTTCTGTTGATCAATTTGTCCAAGACTGTGGAAGTTACTGTCAACTCGTCCAGATGAGATGCCTAGAAGTGTGTCAGATAATACCACAGCACAATTAGCAGAGTCTCTTGGTAAGGAGTTGGTGAGGTCTGTCATTTGACCACAAGATTCATTCAATGAGTCAAGACATGGAAAAAAGAAATTCTGTACATTCGACTGCTGGATATTGCTTGTCTCCCCATGAGGCAGCTCAGAATTAGCACTCTCCAGGCCATTGCCATCACAAGGACCACTGAATGGTAATTTGATGTCTATATCATCTGTCAGACAATCCAATCCTGGACAAGAATCTGCCATCTTCTGAAAGCAAATGAGAATATATTAATTTAAGAATTTACCAATTATTAATGGTAGCTATCTGCATTATGGTAGATCTAAAGGTAAAAAAACTTTCTGTAAATTTTGATAAATTGAATTGAAAAATGATCACTCTAACCCAAATAATATTGCTATTTTGCAACAATGTTGTCATAATAAAAAAATATATATTTTACAAGAGGCATCCTTCTTGTTTTTAATGGAAGAATATTGTCTTAAAAAAAAAAAAAATTAATAAATTAAAAAGCTATTTAAAAACTATAGATGAAGACCTGCGCACATCATAAGTTTTTTCTTATATTATTCAATTTAATTCAGTGGGTGCTGAATATCTGATTAGCTAACAGAAGATCAATATCCGAAAGAAATCCTTGCGTTACGACAAAACCTCCAGAGAATGAATGAAACTCACAGGTTAAGGAAGAGTACAGTTGAGTAAGTTTCAGCGTTAGTCAGGTTGGTAACTTATAATTATTTATGGTAATTATAATATCTTGAAGCTACATAGATATCTGTAATAAAGTGGGAATTAGAACACGTATCATTTATGCAACATGAAAATTAGCTAGGCCCAGATTTTTTTTCTAATTTTGGCTCAAAATTGGCTTACAGTTTTTTTTGAACTATGAAGTTATATCAAATGTAATTACTAATTAGTAATTGTAGGCATAACCTCAAAACTGCACACAGCCACAGGCTACACTCCTACTAGTCTGCAAAGGGTGCTCAATCAGTCTCCAGACATTGTATTTTGGAACTGGGGGATTTCTCTCCAATGATATTCAAAATTCTCTCCAAAAACACCAAAATCCATATCATCAAAAAACTCTCCACTAATTACATGTAGACATAGGAATTATTTAGGAAATAATCACCAGATAATTCAGGAGACCAATTTTGAGGCCTGAGGCCTCAATAGCCACCAAGTAAACTTAGTAAATTCACTTATCTATTGCCAGTCGGCAGTTGCAGAAACTGATATAGTGCTTGTAAAGATCCCTCTTTCAGTTCACAGTAAAAATTAATGTAAATATAGAGATTAATTCAAAAAAGTTTGTAGCTAAAATAATGTAAATATAGAGATGAATTCAAAAATGTTTGTAGCTAAATTAATGTAAATATAGGAATAAATTTCAAATTGTTCATAGAGAACATCTCAAATAACAAATATCATCTCTCAAATTCTGCAGACTTAATTTATTGGAGATGTTTTTTTCTGCAAAATAAAAATCAACTCCTACACTAGATCCTAGCCAGTCTGCAAAAGATTTTTGAAGTTTATCAGGCGACAGTTGAGGCCTTGTAATTGGCCTTCTGGAATATCCGACAATAATTTTACGATTAATAGCGTCGACCGGGGTATTCCATCGCACTTTCCCACAAACTTTGATCTAGCATAAAAACTAAGCAAGGTAGAAATGACGTATACCAATTTTCAACCTTTTATCTCTTATGGTTCGTTATATATTAATAATAAACTTCACAATTGACTATTACTGAGAATTGGAGTAATTGACTCGCACTTTGGGGGTAATTAATTGCAGTGCAGATCGGGAAAGATTCACAGCAGTAGCTTTGCAGATCAGGGCAGAATCACGGCAGTAGCATAGCAGATCGGGGCAGCGTCATTGCAGTTTGGGGCAGATTCACAGCAGCGTCATTGCAGTTCAGGGCAGCGTCATGGCAGTTCAGAGCAGCGTCATGGCAGTTCGGGGCAGCGTCATGGCAGTTCGGGGCAGCGTCATGGCAGTTCGGGGCAGCGTCATGGCAGTTCGGGGCAGCGTCATGGCAGTTCGGGGCAGCGTCATGGCAGTTCGGGGCAGCGTCATGGCAGTTCGGGGCAGCGTCATGGCAGTTCGGGGCAGCGTCATGGCAGTTAGGGGCAGCGTCATGGCAGTTCGGCTCAGCGTCATGGCAGTTCGGCTCAGCGTCATGGCAGTTCGGCTCAGCGTCATGGCAGTTCGGCTCAGCGTCATGGCAGTTCGGTTCGGCATCATGGCAGTTCGGTTCGGCATCAAGGCAGTTCGGTTCGGCGTCAAGGCAGTTCGGTTCGGCGTCAAGGCAGTTCGGTTCGGCGTCAAGGCAGTTCGGTTCGGCGTCAAGGCAGTTCGGTTCGGCGTCAAGGCAGTTCGGTTCGGCGTCAAGGCAGTTCGGTTCGGCGTCATGGCAGTTCGGTTCGGCGTCATGGCAGTTCGGTTCGGCGTCATGGCAGTTCGGTTCGGCGTCATGGCAGTTCGGTTCGGCGTCATGGCAGTTCGGTTCAGTGTCATGGCAGTTCGGTTCAGTGTCATGGCAGTTCGGTTCGGCGTCATGGCAGTTCGGGGCAGAGTCATTACAGTTTGGGGCAGTTTAACGGCAGTGTCATTACAGTTTATGGCAGATTCATGCCAGCGTCATTGCATTTCAGGGCAGATTCACGCCAGCGTCATTGCATTTCAGGGCAGATTCACGGCAGCGCATTGCATTTCGGGACAGATTCACAACAGCGTCATTGCAGTTCGGGGCAAATTCACGGCAGCGCCATTGCAGTTCGGGGCAAATTCACGGCAGCGTCATTGCAGTTTGGGGCAAATTCATGACAGCATCATTGCAGTTCAGGGCTGATTCATGGCAGTTCGGGGCAGATTCACAGCAACGTCATTGCAGTTCGGTGCAGATTCACGGCAGCATCATTGCAGTTCTGGGCTGATTCATAGCAGCGTCATTGCAGTTCGGTGCAGATTCGCGACAGCATCATTGCAGTTCGAAGCAGATTCACAGCAGCGTAATGGCAGATTCACAGCAGCGTAATGGCAGATTCAGGGCAGCATCATGGCAGTTCGGAGTAGATTGAGGGCCGCGTCATGGCAGTTTGGATTAGATTCAGGGCAGCGTCATAGAAGTTTGGGGCAGATTCATGGCAGCGTTATAGTAGTTCGGGGCAGATTCACGGCAGTGTCATTGCAATTTAGGACAGATTTACAGCAGCGTCATGGCAGTTCGGGGCAGATTCCGGGCAGCGTCATTTCAGTTTGAGGCAAATTCACGGCAGCTTCATTGCAGTTTAGGGCCGATTCATGGCAGTTAGGGGCAGATTCACGGCAGCATCATTACAGATTCACGACAACATCATTACAATTCAGGGCAGATTCAAAAATTCAAGGTAGTAGCATAGCAGATCTGGGAAGATATATTTTAACTAATGTGACGTAATGATGAGCTGAACTTTCAACATTTATACATATAATCTCTTATAAAGCATTGATTATCTCTTAAGGATACTGCAATTAATTACCCAATGATGTGTGCAATTAATTACCCCATGCACTTTTTCTTATTTGAGGCAATTCAACTCACTACCTTGTCATGCTATAACTACCAAAATAGTGCAAATTTTTATAAACAGTTTATATTTCATTTTGATGGCATATTTTACTGTGTCCAGATAAATATCGGTGGGATTTCAAACATAAATTTGTTTGAACCCATCGTTCCAACCCATCGTTAAAGTTGCAGGATTTTAGTAAAATCTGAAATATAGTTTTTATAGGGTGAAAAAACCACTTACTGTTTACTCTAAATCATTTTATACTTTCATCTAACGAAAATGAATGAAAGTTACTATAGAAGAAATCACTATCTTTTCAATGGGGTAATCGGTTTTCCAAAATTATTACTTCTTCACTGTTAAAAAATGGTTGAGATTAATTACCCCGATACTCTGAGTGCGATGGAATACCCAGGTCGACGCTAATAATAATTCCTATATTTATTTGTAATTCTTGGAGAGTATTCTAATATTTTTGGCCATTTTGGAGAGAAATTGCCCTAAATATTAAAATTCTTGAGACTAATTGTGCATACTCTGAAAACTGGAACCCTAGTCCCCTACAGGTCTAACTAAAGTCAAAAATGGATTCAAATTATCAAATGTTGGTAGCTAGATCCTAATGAATCAATTTGCAAATGGTTATTTTTTCTTTTAAGTTGTAGCTATAGGCTATTAGAATAATAATTAACAAACGGTAAATTTCCAATTAGCAGTTTACTATTTTCCATTATTATAAATAATTCAAGCCAAATTTTAGATCTGCAAGAGATTTTGAATTAATACCTATGTAAACATTAATTTAGCTGCCGGAGATTCTGAATCTGCTGCGGAGAGTCTGAGAATTAAATTAAAATTTTTGATTGTCAGGAGACACTTGGTCCAAACTATACTTCACGGTGGTTATTAATTTTTGATGGATAAATTGGGAAAATGATGGTGGATCAGTTAAGGGCACCTTCACAGATTTTGAAAAGTTTTTTATTATTGAAGCTACGGTTGTGAAACTTTGTATGTCACATATATAAAATGAATTCCAAGATGTTTTTGAGTCTTGACATTTTTTCGATTCGACCCACAGAAAACGAGTTATTCGAATTTCGAACAGTGTGTGAATTAATAAATGGATACTACAATTTTGTAGCTATGACATTATGGTTTTTTACATTCGATTCTCCACAAGATTCGTTACAAACTGTGGAAGCGTTTTTATGATTTTTTGAATTATTAAAATTTTTAGTGAAAAAAAAAATTGAAAAAATATAAATTTCAAAATTCAATATTTCGAAAAATAATTTGATAATTAAATAAAACTCTTCCAGAGTTTGTAGAGAATTCCGGGGAGAATCGAATGCAAGAAATCGCAATGCCGTAGCTTCAAAATTGTAAACGCCTTAGGCTTTTGAATTACAAGATTTTTAGATCTCTGAACTTATACAAAATCCCATTCAAAGTTTGATAATCTGACACGCTGCATACGACTCATGTGAAGGTTTGCGGGTAACTGAGGGGCATACCTTAGTGTGGATATGATTAGTGGCACGTTAGATACCAGATATAGTGAGATAATCAATTATTACGAATTATAATTGGCTGAGAGTTGGTTTTTAGGGTACATATTGACTCCCTACCCCCCGGTCCCCTTTCTCCCTCTCCCCAGGGGGTTAGAGTAACATGAGAGCTCTGATATTTTGCACACACTATTAGAAGGTTAAAAAGCAACTATTTACACAATAAAATTTTTTTCTTTAATTTTGCCATTTTTCCCGGGAACGGTCTCCTTAAATTATTAGAAGCTGTTGGTGGATTTTAACATTTGTTCTACTTTTTGAAAAAGTTAGTGGAATTTTGTCCACCAAATACAGACAGAGATGCATTACGGTCATTACCACTCTAACAGAACTGGTAAACTGTACTCCCATGTTTCAGAGGGTGACAAACCGTGAGCTCTCTCTGCAGGAGTTTTTGATTGAATTTTAGAAATTGGAGATCTCTGCGGGAGATCTTGAATTAATTCCTATGTTACCATTAATTTAGCTGCAGTAGATTTTTAATTAATTCCTATGTTACCATTAATTTAGCTGCGGGAGATTCTGAATCTGCTATCGAGAGTCAGAGAGTAACTGTCTCTCAAATTAAAATCTCAGAGGGAGAAGAGACATGTTCTGCAGACTGACCGTGACACAATCAGTATTGTTATAATTGATTTTGTAGTTAGCTCTAAGCTTACATGGCCATTTTTGGCCCATTGCAACCAGTCTGTAGAAACTGGTGAAGTGTTCGTAGAGATCTCTTATTCTGTTTGTAGCAAAATTAATGTAAATATAGGGATTAATTCAGTAGCATTTGTAGCAAAATTAATGTGAATATAGAAATTAATTCAAAATTGTTTGGAGAGAATATCCTAAATCCACCATAATAAATATTCTGCAGACTGGCATTGTAAGGCCAGAATTAGGGGCTGTACTGGCCAACAGTATCTAAAAGCTGAGCGGCACACTAAAATAAGACTCACTACTGTACATGCTATCAATGATTTCAACATAATTGTCTGTCATGTAGTGTGTTGTATTCTCTAGTTTGTTTGTACTGCACACTTCATGATTGTTTAATGACCTGGCAGGGGGGTTGGGGGCCAGTCTGTATTTGATGCAAAAAAATCCCACTGATTTTTCAAAAAGCTGAAATAATCCACCAATATTTTCCAATAATTTGGCTGATCCACCAACATTTTTCCAATTTATCCATCAAAAATTAATGGTAACATAGGAAAAATTAGCAAAAAATCCACCGACTGTGATGCAATATTATTTTCAAAGGAGTCGGTGGAATTTACCATGAAATACAGACTGGGTTGGGGGGGGGAGGGGGTTTGCAGAACGTCCCCCATGACCGATACGTCTAACTGATAAGTTAAATTTACACCTCACTGACCAGTCTGACTTCAGACAAAAAATTTACAATAGTTCCCCCCTTAAATTATAATTATTACAGTTTTCTATGATAAATTTTATTTTATTTTCCAAATAAAACATCTCAATCAAAGAATTAAACTGTTTAGTCACTGTAGTGTGAAGTATAAAGTTATAAACATTGGATTCAAGTACTGTCAGTCATAAACTTGATAGCCAACAACAATATCAAATTCACTCCATATATAATTAATCTTCTTTCAAATAACTTATCTAATACAGAGTGGCCGAAAAGTAACTTTATACTTTTAAATGTTTATTGAATGAAAACCGACTTAACTATCGATATCAAATATATATGAATTTATAGACAAAATCTCAAAGATTCTTTTGCAGTATGTATATATAGACAAAAGATTTAATTTTTTTTAAAGATGTTTTCCGTTATTGTTCAAAAAAAGAGCGCACTCCTTGCACAGCATTTTGCAAAACATTTTCTTATGTGTCCCTAGTTAATTTCTTCAGGTAAGTTGTGTTTAAACTCTTTAGGATGTTCAAGCCTATTTTTGTAAGCTTTCGATTTTGATGATACCCCCAAAGGAAGAAGTCGAGAGGGGTTAAATCTGATTGAGCAGGCTATGAGATTTCACTGCAATGTCAAATTAAGAGACTAGAAAATGCCTCTCTTAATATGGGCATGGTTTCTATGGCAGGAGTTTTTTTATCTGCATCATACATATTGTAAAAAAACTGAGATTTTGTCTATAAATTCATATTTATTTGATATTTGTAGTAGAATTTGTTTTCTTGCAATGAAAATTTAAAAGTGTCAAGTGACTTTTCTGCCACCCTGTAGAATGTACAACAGTACAGATTGTAACAGACAGTACAGTGGTGAGCAGGGCTGGGGAGTTGGTTCCGGAGCTAACCAATTTTGGCACTCCGGAGCAGGAGCTGGAGCTTAGCTGAATGTGTACACAGCAGAGCAGAGCTGGAGCTCTAACATTACAAGTAGCTCAAGGCTCCAGCTATTTAATTTTTTTTACCTAATACTCTTAAATAAAAGCACAAAATTGATTAATATGTTCTTTAATTGAAGAGTTACTGATTAAATAAACTACACCTTTTAACTTTGATTCAAAACAATTCTAGTTTAATTTAAAAAAAAATTTATATTTAAAATAGTTCAACTTAAATTTAAAATATTTCAAATTTAATTTAAAAAAGTTGAATTTTAATTTTAAAAAAAGAAGATAAAAAATAAAAATTTATGGGCCCTCTATATCACACATAGGAAGCTCTACACAAATATCATTATATTAGTAATGTGAGGGAATGAGATCATGAGATAATTGGAATGAAAGTAGCGAGAAGTGAGTGAAATGAGAGAAGCCAGATGAGAGTAGTGAGTGAAATGAGATAAGCCAGATGAGAGTAGTGAGTGAAATGAGATGAGAGTAGTTAGAATTAAGTGAGATGAGAGAAGTGAAATGAGAGAAGTGAAATGAGAGTAGTTAGAATTAAGTGAGATGAGAGAAGTGAAATGAGAGTAGTTAGAATTAAGTGAAATGAGAGTAGTTAGAATTAAGTGAGATGAGAGTAGTGAGAATTTAGTGAAATGAAAGAATTGAGATGAGAGAAGTGGGTGAATTAATATGAGAGTAGTGAGATGAGAGAAGTGAATGAAATGAGAGAAGTGAATGAAATGAGAGAAGTGAATGAAATGAGAGAAGTGAATGAAATGAGAGAAGAGAGACAGACAAGTCAGAGAAGAGAGACAGACAAGTCAGAGAAGAGAGACAGACAAGTCAGAGAAGAGAGACAGACAAGTCAGAGAAGAGAGACAGACAAGTCAGAGAAGAGAGACAGACAAGTCAGAGAAGAGAGACAGACAAGTCAGAGAAGAGAGACAGACAAGTCAGAGAAGAGAGACAGACAAGTCAGAGAAGAGAGACAGACAAGTCAGAGAAGAGAGACAGACAAGTCAGAGAAGAGAGACAGACAAGTCAGAGAAGAGAGACAGACAAGTCAGAGAAGAGAGACAGACAAGTCAGAGAAGAGAGACAGACAAGTCAGAGAAGAGAGACAGACAAGTCAGAGAAGAGAGACAAGTCAGAGAAGAGAGACAAGTCAGAGAAATGAGACAAGTCAGAGAAATGAGACAAGTCAGAGAAATGAGACAAGTCAGAGAAATGAGACAAGTCAGAGAAATGAGACAAGTCAGAGAAATGAGACAAGTCAGAGAAATGAGACAAGTCAGAGAAATGAGACAAGTGAGTGAAATCAGAGTAGTGAGTGAAATCAGAGTAGTGAGTGAAATCAGAGTAGTGAGTGAAAGCAGAGTAGTGAGTGAAATCAGAGTAGTGAGTGAAATCAGAGTAGTGAGTGAAATCAGAGTAGTGAGTGAAATCAGAGTAGTGAGTGAAATCAGAGTAGTGAGTGAAATCAGAGTAGTGAGTGAAATCAGAGTAGTGAGTGCACAAGAGAGTATTCATTAATTACTCTTCACTTATTATGTTGTTCACTTCTCTCATTTCACTAAGTCTTCTATTTCACCCACTTCCCTCCTCTCTCAGCTCACTACTCTCATCCCACTTCTCTCAATTAAACTAAGTTCTCTCATTTCTCTTCTCTCATTCCACTCCTCATTTCTCTTCTCTCATTCCACTCACTTCTCATTTCTCTTCTCTCATTCCACTCACTTCTCATTTCTCTTCTCTCATTCCACTCACTTCTCATTTCTCTTCTCTCATTCCACTCACTTCTCTATCTCGCTACTCTCATCCCCTCCCATTACTAATAAAATGATATTAGTGTAGAGCTTCCTATGTGTGATATCGAGGGCCCATATAATTTAATTTTTAAATCAAAACTTCATTTATTTTATATTTATTTTCAACTTTTTAAAATTAAACTTGAATTGTTTTAAACTAAAGTTGAAAAGGTGTAGTCTTGTAAATTATAGATAATAGTTCTGTTCGTTTTTTAGATGAATCTTGAAATTAACTTTTTTAATGTCAAAATTAACTTCAATTTATTGATAACTGTGGAGCAGGAGCCAGAGCTTTAAGTTTCAAATAGTTGCTCCGGAGCTGGAGCCGGAGCCTTCATTTACATTCTATATAGCTCTGGAGCAGGAGCCGAAGCCAGCCTAATCATAGCCAGCTCCCCAGCTCTGGTGGTGAGCCGTACTGCAGTCTGCAGGAACTGGTAAAGTGTTCTCCAAGAAATCCTCCATTTTGGCTTCTGTTCTCAGTTAAATACATGTAAATACAGGAGGAAATTATGAATTGTTTGCACAGAAAAATATAAAAATGTCCCATATTTTGCAGACTGGCCGTACCT
Source organism: Caprella mutica (assembly GCA_947561585.1). NCBI lineage: Eukaryota > Metazoa > Arthropoda > Malacostraca > Amphipoda > Caprellidae > Caprella > Caprella mutica. The sequence goes on along the minus strand of CANNZV010000079.1, from coordinate 644,006 downwards.
TACTGTGGTGCATGATCAGCTTTTAGATACGTATCCGTATCACACTGGCTGGATTAAGCCTTAAGTAAAGGGGGAAATGGTTAATCGAGTAATATTAATTTATAAATAATTAATTTTATAACTATATCTTCCATGTTTTAAAGTGTGGCACGAATGTCGCCAGTTTAGTAAGAAAATGAAAATGAACCCAGGACCCAGGTCACCACATTTAAGCCAGACTGCAGGAACTGCCATTGTATAAGAGTAGCTATATCAGGTAAAGCCAATTAATTGGCTTAGATTTGAAATGGTCAAATCTCAGATATGTCTAATTGGCTTTAAATTTTGAATTAATTCCTATGTTCCCATATTAATTTTAGCTTGAAATCTTCAAAAAATGAGCCAAATTGACTTGGCTCAGATTTTTTGTGAAATATTGGCTCAAAAATTGGCTTACAATTTTCCAGCCTCTGATATATAGTACCTGGGAAACTGGTAAATTGTTCTCCAAGAAATCTTCTATTTTGGCTTCTGTTCCCAGTAAAATACATGCAAATATAGGAGGAAATTAAAGATTGTTCGCACAGAAACGAGTCTGCAATTTGTAAAATGCATGAAGTTGTGAAGTTTATCCTGCAACTATTGAGTCCTTTACTTAGTCTCCTGAATTATCTGGGAACAATTTCCTAATTAATTCCTATATCTTACATGTAATGATGTAAACTGGTTTACAGGTTTTCCAAACAGTCCAACTTATTTATCCCCTCAAAAGTCGCCAATATACTGGCGACTTTGTCCACACTTTAAAACATGGTATATCATAAATTTTGATTCATTAATTATTATTAATATTCGATTACAATTTGTAATTGAATTTCTAAACAAGGTAGATGTCTTGATGAGACAACGAATGATCCAAGGGAGTCTGCCAGTGACAGCAGCCAGTCAGTATTTTATGTTTTTTTTCCCCATTAAAGTCTAAAGATAATATTCTAGCTAAGTCAGTGGATTTATAGCTATTTATTCCCAGTCTGCAGAATGTGTCTCTTCTCCCGCAGAGATTTTAATTTGAGAGACAGTTACTCTCTGACTCTCAGTAGCAGATTCAGAATCTCCCGCAGCTAAATTAATGGTAACATAGGAATTAATTCAAAATCTCCCGCAGCTAAATTAATGGTAACATAGGAATTAATTAAAGATCTCCCGCAGAGATCTCAAATTTCTAAAAATTCAATCAAAAACTCCCGCAGAGAGTCTTGGAAAAATGTTCCATATTCTGCAGACTGGATTTATTCCTATGTCACCATTAATTTTCGGTGGAAAAATGGGTGAAATGTTGGTAGATCAGCCAAATTACTAGAAATTTATGGTGGAATTTTTCAGCTTTTTCAAAAAGTCAGTGGAATTTTGTGTACCAAATACAGACTGGCTCTTATTATCTTGACTTATACTGTTATACATGGGCCAGCAATGGCATGCATCACTGCAGCATCAGGCATGAAGTATAAGGATGTTTCCAAGTGTAAAATGATCTAACCCCAGACTGGAAAACATAAATTCTAACAGAGTTACTCCTAACTTTATGCATTCCCATTAGTGATGTTTATCATCACAACAAGCCCAATTGTGAATCATAAATGACTTATTTTACATTAGTTTTCACTGCGGAGTTGAAATTTATAAAATAATTTACTGATTTTTGCATTTTTTGGGGTTAAATAGAGTAATTTTTGTTCATTCTAAATTCCTAACAGAGTTACTAGTCAATCTGAAATGAGTTATTATTCCACTCTGGATCTAACCTAGGAAGCCAAATTTCTCCTTTAAAGTATCTTAAATGTGGCGACCTGGATCCATTTTCTCACTCAACTGGTGACTTTTGTGCCACACACACTTTAAAACATTTTCACATGGCTGCCTGTGAAATGAAATTAATTCCATCTTTAAAGATTGGGGAGGCCCCCAGTTTGTATTTGGTGCACTGAACTCCTCTGACTTTTTTTAAAATCTGAGAAATGGCTGCCAACATAAAACATTTTTCATCTATCAATTTGTCTAGTCCTCCAACATTTTTACATTTTTCAGTTTCTCCTCCAAGAATTAATGGTAATATAGGAATTAATTGCTGAATATCCTCCGACATTGAAGGAATTTTATTATTTGAGAAATTGAATATCTCCCGAGATATCATTGGAAATTTACCAACAAATACAATCTATCTGGCCCTGGGGAGGCCCCAGGATGGGGTCTCTTTAAGTAGCCGGAATTTGATACACTTACCCAATCTAAGTCTGTTTCCAAACCTATTGGACCTATTACTCCGGAACAATGAGGCCAAATTATCCCTTCTGACTGGATCTAATAGTACTTCCATGGACAGTGGACTGGATTAAATCATTATAAAAAACATAATCTCAACCCAGTTTTTAGATTTTAACGTTGGTACTATAATCTATTCTCCGGAATTATTTAAAGATTCCCTCCAAGCAAATTTTCATTGTTTGAATCAATAAGATTGATGTTTCTTATCATTTTGTAGCAAACCCCATGAAATTTGATTGCAATTATTCAATCTTATATGCTAAAAAACTTTACAAAACCTGTTTTACTTCTCACTTTATAATTATCACTGTATATCAGTAATACACTACTATTAGAACTATATGAATTATTATATTATACTAGTAAATACCTTTAAAGGTACTCGATCTCCAAGCAGATATTTTTATTGCCTTATTCAACGAGGCTAATGTTTTTTATCATTTTGCTGCAAACAGCATCGAATTTGGTAGCATATTTTAAATCTTATATGCTTTTAAATATTTTTATAATCAAAACTCTACGAAACATATTTTACTTCCGACTTACTAATTTAAGAAATTTTCAGCCTGAAGAAAAAGAATGTACACCATTTGTTTCGATTAAAAAGGTATAAAATTGAATGAACTTATAATATAAACGTTTATATACTTTAGGAAACAATTAATATCTAGAATAATGCCGAAAACGCATGGGTTGTTTATAAAATTCAAATTTGTAATCAAAATAAAGAGTGTACAATCTTCTTCTTGGGCATCAGATTAGTGATTCGCTCAATTGTTGCTCACAGAGTATTAAAAAACTTTAAAAACAAATTATAAAATATATACTGAACTGAATTGTATTCGGTTTGCAGAATAATGATCCTAGACCTTAGTTCTATAATATCATGTAAAAACTCATTTTTTCCCGGAGCCTGGAGAGGACCTTTAAGATGTATGACTTTATGGTACACTCAGGATAAACCTACCGAAATTGATTAGGTACAGAGAATTTGTTATGCGCGATTTCACGCTTCAAATAAAAAAAAAATAAAAACAATGTGCATACAATTTTGCTTGTTTTTAATTGCATTCCTTAAATATAAAATCAGAAATGAATTCGGTCATCAATATTCAAAATATTTGGGTATCAATATGAAGGGTTTTCCATTTATCGTCATGGGGGTGACGATAAATGGTATTATGATCAATTTCGAAATAGTGGTTTTAAATAATTTTAATGGTTAGTAAATATATTAATTCTCAATATTTATTAAGTTTTACGTACTTAGATAGCTTTTGCCCATTTATCGACCTACTAGAACTTAACTAGGGTGCAGCAGCCAGCAGGGGGTGTAATTAGAGGGGGTAAACCTATACATATATAATAGAATCAGAATAGTTTATTATACTATTAAATAAACCTTGTTCTTCTAAATAATGATTAGTAAATATATAGAATTTTATTTAAATAGAACAAGTGTCATCTAATTTGATAAAACGTAGAAAATTTTCACAAGTTTTAGACGTCATGTTGTTGTATTGATCGACGTACACGTTATCCAAAGAATGTTTGCATATCTGCGTGTGATATTAATAATTAATATATAGCTGATATTTATCTTAAAATCATTTAATAGGTAGTTTAGTGTTTACATTTCTCTGAGATTCGGTTAATTATTATTTACACAGTTTACGATGATAGATATTTTGTGAACTTCATCTATTTGGAAAAACAAACAACGTGATCTATCAAAATTTCGGTACGACTTTGCTTATCTAAATCTTTTTCCTCTCTAAATAAATTGATTTCAGATGAAATAATTCACATCATAAATTAATTATTGTTAATCCATCATATTATCTTAAATGCCATTTCCAGAGTCCAGGAAAACTTTGAATATAATAAATAAACCGCGTAAAAGAAAGTTTACTATATATTTTTCATTCTTTTTAAAGTTTTTAATACACTGTGCGACCCAAAAGTACGAAACATTATTGAGATACTCAAGATAATTTAATGAAAAAGAAATTAAAAATATTGTTGCTTTGATTAATTACTTACGTAGGGGTTTTTACGTCTGCTGCAGACTCAGAGGCCAATTCACTGACTTAAAAATGCAATTTTATTGAGATGAGATTCACGAACAAAGTCAAATACCACCTGTCAATGTCTAGCTCATGGATGCAGGAAAGCTACTCCGTGAATGTAGTCACTTATCAAAAATGTGATGAAGAAGTACTTAGATCTTTGTGTTAAGTAGACTCGTAGGCTTCATTTACTATCATCTCTTCATTTTCCTCTTCTATCCGTGAGTGTAGCGAACGCTGCTTGTGACCATTTTCGTTACATGCCTTGGTAAGGGCCGGACTGCTTTCACTGAGTAGCTTTTCTACATCCATGAGCATTGTCACCGACGGTGGTAGGTGGCTTTGCTCATGAAGCTACTTTTCTTTCTGACTGAATCTTCGAGTCCCTTGTATTTAATTTCCTTTTAGACATCAGCGATATGGCCTTTGTTTCCGAAACAGATGTTAAATCCTCACTACAAAATTATTTCTCCATTCTTTCATTTCCCCTATTCAACCAACTTTTCCCCCATTCTATCTAATTTCCCCCATTCTACCTGATTTTCCCCCATTCTACCTAATTTTCCCCCATTCTAACTAGCTAATTTCCCCATTCTACCATATTTTTCCCCATTCTACCATATTTTTCCAAATTCTACCTAATTATCCCCCATTCTACATGATTTCCCCCCATTCTACCTACTTTCCCCCATTCTAATGATTTTCCACCATTCTTTCTAATTTCCCCATTCTACCTAATTTTCCCCATTCTATCTAATTTCCCCCCATTCTACCTGATTTTTCCCATTCTACCTGATTTCCTCCATTCTACCTGATTTTCCCCCATTCTACCTGTTTTCCCACATCCTGCCAGCTGTTCAATGAAACTTTTATTCTGTGGACGATATTACCCATGCATCGACACATGACGATAAATGGGTAATAACATGTGACGGTATTTGGTTTCAACATGTCGATAATTGGAGTTTTTCAGATATAATATTTGATTCAATGTAGATTAATTTATACTAAACGAATTGCATAGTACTTTGTATGGTTTAAAAGATTTGAATTTTATCTTTTAGTTGGTTCTGTCGTATATGCATTAGTAGAGAGGAGAGTTAAACAATAATAATAGTTTTGAAGGAAACCTTTAAGTGGTCAATAAATGGAGACTTCCACCTACTGAACCGAATTATATGCGGTTTGAGGAATAATGATAGTCATAATATTATGTAATAAACTCATTTTTTCCCTAGAGCCTGGAGAGGACCTTTAAGGTGAATTACCATTACTGACTCTTAACAAGGCCATCTATACACTATAGATGGCCTTGCTCCTAATCTGTGTATTCCAGTTCTAGTTCTAAAAATAATCTCTAAACTAAATTACTCTATATAAAAGATATAAAAACGGTAAATTCCTACAACAGGGTGTCTGGAGGGTCAGGCACGCTGCAGTAGCACAGATAATTGAATATTCAATGATCTGTGCAGTAGGTTCCGTGCATATTACTAGCACAGTACATAGAATAGTATAGTACCCCAGTTACATGTATTATTCAAATTTATTCTCGGTAGGCTGTGACGTCATGTATGTAAACAAGAGGTCACGTCATAGTAAACAGAATTGCTGTGGGTCACGTGGAATAGAGAATTAAGATGGCGGCCAACGCGACCGATCTGACTAATGATCTAATTATCTTGAATAAATCGTCTTCTTCAAGACTAAAAATTTGTTACTATTTTGGGTGTAAAAAGACCAGTAGCAATATCATCAACAGTCATTTTTTAATTTTCGTCCGTATGACTATAAAGATTGGATAATAGCATGCGGTAATGTGGAATTAAAAAAAATATCACCGAAAACGTTATTTAACAAAAGTTGGGTGTGTTGCAGCCATCTTTTGTGTTTGTACTGTACGTACAAACGTACGCACCATTGTTGACATGTGACGTCACAGCCTACCGGGACACGCGTAATATCCCCCCTATAGCTCTGGGATACTATATATTCTCTGTACTGTGTTACTAGCAAGTAGCAACCTAAATCAGCGTCTCTGACACCCAGACACGCAGTTGTGGGTTGCTGGTATTTTTTTTTTTGAGAATACATAGTAATAAATATTTAAATAATTTATTATTTGTATGTAATAATTTTGTATACGTATCTTGCATACTTTGCGAGTAATAAATATGACAATAAATCGTCTGCAAAAAATAGTGAATTATCGAATAGAAAAATACCAGAAACGGAAGCTACAATTGAAAAAAACGGATCTTTCCCATTTGACGACCCCCACCACATTTAATTTAAATTAATTTTTTTATATGAATTTTTGTTCATAGAATCCGAAAATCATAACGGTTTTTTGTAGAAACTAATAGTTTTTGAGATATGAGGGTTTAAAGTTATTTATTTCCTATGTATTACTGAAGGATTGGGAACTTTGAAAAAACTCGTGTTTTCACGCTTTTTTTCAACATTTTTTCTATCTCTGTACAAAATATTAGAAGAATCGATTCAACGATTTTCTTTTAGCTGTATTTTTAGTGACCGATACCAAAAACCTGCTTGCGCACTTTCAGTAAAACACTTATTTCACAGTTCGAATTGTTCAAGAAGCACTTGCAGAAAAATTGCAAATCACTACAATAAAAAATTGATTACATCTTACTAAACCTACATTCAACAGATTTGTAACCTTAAATTTGAAGTGACATCCTTACAAGATGTACGAGCTAAACAAACACCTAAATACCTATCTTCCTCGGCGGCTGAATTTTGCTCATTGGTTTTAGCAAAGAAATGTCCGGCGTTTTGTGGACGATAATGTGGTTGGTGATGAGACCCCTTTCATTTGAATGGTAAAATTAATTATCATAACGTTCACACATATTAACCGAAGAACCAACCTCATACTTTCAACTTTGACGTAAGAATTTTGTGAGAGAAAGTCTGTGTGTGGATTGGACTAGGTACCAATGGCCAACTTGGCCGTATCGTCTGTCTTTATTTTTATAAAAAATAATTTAAATGGAGATCGATGCCTTGATCTAATGAATGATAAAATCGTTCCAAAACTTTGAGAAATACATGGAAACAGAATCAATCGAACCTGGTTGGTTCAGGACGGGTTCAAAACTGTTGCAGTAAGGAAAAACTGAATGAGCTAAGCTATTCGGCAATACGCATTATCGCCCTGAATCATCGTACCGAATGGCCCACCAGATCGCCTGACACGATTAATAGGAGCAACAGTTTGATCTTTTTTTTTCGGTTGCATATTAATAAAGGCCTTTTATTGCTATAATAACGGATTTTTAATAAACTGTTGAAAGTTATTAAAAACATTGTTTTAATATACTAAAATTCGAAGTTAAACCAAAAGTGCGCAAACAGGTTTTTGGTATCGGTCACTAAAAGTACTGTGTAAAGAAAACGGTATGATATATCCATCTAAAATTTTGTACAGATATGGAATAAATGTTGATAAATAAAATTTGATTTTCAAATTTTTTGTAAGTTTAATAGTTTTTGAATTACAGCCATTGAAATTTAGGTATCGTTTTTTTTGGGACAACCTGTATATCAGTATTGAAGTAATAAAGGGAAAATATCACGGAAACTGAAAATATTCGATATATGTATTTCGAGGAGCGCCATAGCCCCCCCTGCCAGGTCTTCAATCTTAAAGTGGGCAGTAGAACAAACTAGCGGATACAACTAACTACATTACAGTTACATGTACAAAATCAATAATGATTGAGTAATTTCAATGATAACACGAGTTTTTTCCAAGTTCTCAATCCTTCAGTAATACATAGGAAATAAATAACATTAAACTCTCATATCTCAAAAGTATTGGTTCATACACAAAAAAATCGGATTCTATGGACAAAAATATAACATAAAAAGAATAATGAAAATTAAATTTGGTGGGAGTCGTCAAATGGGAAAGATCCACATGTTATAATAAAACTATAGAAATATAACAATAGAACCAAATTTGAAAGTTTTTTTCTGAAATCAGTATCCTGGGTTGCATAAATCATATTTGGAACATTATTTTTGGTTATGAACACGTTTTAAGAACATTCTAATTTGATCTTTATCAATTCCGATAATATACAGTTAAAAATCATAGTAAATAGGTTAAAATATTGCCAATTAATTGAAAATAATATTAATAATATGTAAAGAAAAACTTTTCCAAATGACCTGTGATATACCAAATGTACATAAGAAGCTTATGGTGCTAGGACGTTTCGTTACAGGATGTTTGTACCCGGACGTTTCGTTAACGGACGTTTCGTTACTAGGACGTTTCGTTACTAGGACGTTTCATTACTAGGACGTTTCGTTACTTGGACGTTTCGTTACTAGGACGTTTCTTTACCAAAATTTTCGTTACCAGACGTACAATTTTTCTAATCTGAAATGAGTTATAGACTGCAAATTATACATTATGAATATTTATTTAAATATGTATTAAATTTTTTTACTCTATAATTTAATTTTTTTTAACGCAATCAGCGGAAATTTTCGATCACAAAAGAAAATAGTATACTAGCAATAAAATGGTGCTAGGAAAATTGCCACCGGGAAAAGTGCCACTGTGCGAAACGAAAAGGTGACAAAAGCCCACACGACAAAATCCCTAGCGTCAAAAGCCCACACGACAAAAGCCCACACCGACAAAATCCCACACCGACAAAAGCCCACATCGACAAAAGCCCACACCGACGAAAACAAAATTAGTTTTCTTGCAAATTAAATAATCCATACATGTAAAGTTGGAACGAAGGAAGATGATAGTTTAAACGTTTTCTTTCTTCGGAATCATTGTAAATTTAATTTATGCCCCAAATTAGGGCGCTGTTATCACAGAACTTAATTTTAAAATACTAGACTATGGAAACTGCGAGTAAATATGAATAAATTGTAGGTTGTCGTTGCTTTTCTGGAACAAGTTAAATACAATATACGTTGTCGTAACGAAACGTCCAGTAACGAATCGTCCATGTCACCGTTGCTTATATTTGATATACCATGTATATCGGGGGAGAGGGTTTGGGCGGTATCCGGTAAATTCATCGCGGTAAATTCATCGCCGGTAAATTCATCGCCGGTAAATTCATCGCCGTAAATTCATCGCATGGTAAATTCATCGCGCGGTAAATTCATCGTGTGGTAAATTCACCGCATAGTAAATTCATCGCGTGGTAAATTCATCGCGTTGTAAATTCATCGCATGGTAAATTCATCGCGTGGTACATTATAAAATTAAATTGATAAACTTAAATATACTTTTTGCAAATTATCGCGCCGACCTTACTTTATATTTGCTGTATTAGGTAACTTGTTTGTACGAATCAGTAATTTTAGTTTATTTTAAATGATTGGATTTTAGTAATAGAATGTCATATAATTTTCGCATGTATATCATTCAATTAATATTTAATATGTGGGTAAACTTGCATTAATTTATTATCTTATAGTTATTCATATTTTTCTTTAATTTAAATTTATAATATTATTACATATTTGGGTAGCTACTCATAGTTTGAACAACAACATAACTATTAATGCTACACCTTTTTGAAAATATGATCAGCAAAGCATAATTGCCTCAGTAAATGGGAACCAGGTTTTCTAATTATTTAAGAGGTACTGATTACAATTTATCTTTTAAAAAGTAATTTAGATATATTTTTTGTGCAGTTGTAACGATAGAATTTAATCTTTAATATTAACGGTTTGCTTTAGCAACATGCACATATATTATTTCGTGGACCGATAATTGGGCCACGAAAATTGGGCACAAGTCAATTGGACCCAGGACAATTGGGCCCAACGACCAATATATTATGTACCCATTTTTTCAGAGTCTACAGTATCATTTTAATTAAAGACCATTGTTACCGTAATAACTAGGTATTTGACAATATGCGTTTGGTATAAAAATATAATCTTGAGCATAATTAAAATATAGAGTATTCATAATATGAAAAAAATGTTCTCGTTGTGAAAAATATATATCTTAGAACAGATTCATTTCATGAATGAATGGTTTTATTCTTTTAAATTACTATAATTTTCTGTTCTGAGATAGGTCATGTAGGCAACATATTTCCTAGTTACAGTACCTCCATAATGAACTCCTGTATAGTGAATAAGTTAGGGTGTAGCCAATAGAAAATAAGAATGTAGCTATTTTAGATGAAGAAACAATCGAAAATAAGAATGTAGCTATTTTAGATGAAGAGACAATAGAAAATATGAATGTGTGTATTTATAAAGAAGGCCGTGGCCTTCCAAGACATGCTGAAATTACTGGAACATACATGTCGAATTGAAGTTAATGTAAATTTGTTGAAACCTGTTCACTGTTCAGTGTTCAATATAGAAGAGTTTCATAAATTAGTATTACAAAAGGTATTTTCACAATCTCATTTTATTCCTACAATTCTTCAATTTTTCGTAGTTCAATGTAACAAAAATCTTTAAAATTCACATGACATGATTCTGGTTAATAAAAATTATTTAAATACTTCAAATATTTTCATTACACCGAAACATGAAATTAGTATCCAAATGTGATTTAACGGGCTTGCTAATATACACCTTATCAAGTATATCAAACGAATTTAAAAATTACAAACATATTTTTAGACAATATAAAACATATTTCAAAGATAATATTGTCACTACCCTAAAAATAACAAAGTAACACTTCTTTATTGTGTCTTCTGCCCAATTTTTTCTGGGTTCAATTGTTTTGGAGCCCAATTTTCGTGGGCCCAATTGCCGTGGGCCCAATTGTCCTGGACCCAATTGTCCTGGGGACCAATTTTCCTGGGGCCCAATTGCCGTGGGCCCAATTGTCCTGGACCCAATTGTCCTGGGGACCAATTTTCCTGGGGCCCAATTGTCCTAGGCCCAATTGTCGGTGCACCATATTGTTTGTAACGTTTCAATGTCTCTCTAAAGAAATCATATAATATATATTTACCTCTCTACCTTCCTTTTATATGTCATCGATTATTTATTATGCGATGAATTTACCTGCGATGAAATTACCATGCGATGAATTTACCATGCGATGAATTTACCATACGATGAATTTACCACGCGATGAATTTACCATGCGATGAATTTACCATGCGATGAATTTACCGCGATGAATTTACTGCGATGAATTTACCCGCAATGAATTTACACTGATCCGGTTTGGGCGTGTGCAAAACGACAAATTAGTAGATATGAAAAACTAACTAGCAAATAATGTACCTCAACTTCTTACCGAAGGGCAAACGCCATTTATTATCAATGAAAATGATGTTAGACAGTTAGAAAATATTCGTATAACCAAACAAGATGAGAAATAAATAAATGCCGCCTAAAACATTTCTTTATGCAATCTGCGAAGGTAATAATATTGCAAAAAGCCCCTCCAAAAAATGAAGTAAGTGACTAACAGTTATCTGTCTGGCAGTTTTTCCCTGGTCCATTTTCCGGACACCGTTAGTTTTACATGAGTTCACGGGAATTAACATGCATGTAAGAAATACATTAGATTTTAATATTCATAGTCAATCAATTCATAGTCACTGGTCACAGTACACTTTTATTATATCCTATCATTTACATACAAATTTATTTTCGTGTAAAATACAAAGACTAATTTCGAATTGTGTACAGTGTACACCGAAGACTATCGAATATATGATATTTGTTTAGTAAATTAATAATCCCAGAAGTCACGCAACATGTAACTTTCTATAAAGAAATACATGAATATCAATTTCATTAATCATAATAAATGCTACAATTGTTGATATTATGCACTGCCTTAATTAGTTCTTCCAGTTCTTCACCCAGTTCCAGTTCTTCACCCAGTTCTAGTTCTTCACTCAGTTCCAGTTCTTCACTCAGTTCCAGTTCTTCACCCAATTCCAGTTCTTCACCCAGTTCCAGTTCTTCACCCAGTTCCAGTTCTTCACCCAGTTCCAGTTCTTCACCCAGTTCTAGTTCTTCACTCAGTTCCAGTTCTTCACTCAGTTCCAGTTCTTCACCCAATTCCAGTTCTTCACCCAGTTCCAGTTCTTCACCCAGTTCCAGTTCTTCACTCAGTTCCAGTTCTTCACTCAGTTCCAGTTCTTCACCCAGTTCTAGTTCTTCACCCAGTTCTAGTTCTTCACTCAGTTCCAGTTCTTCACCCAGTTCTAGTTCTTCACTCAGTTCCAGTTCTTCACTCAGTTTCAGTTCTTCACCCAGTTTCAGTTCTTCACCCAGTTCCAGTTCTTCACTTAGTTCCAGTTCTTCACCCAGTTCCAGTTCTTCACCCAGTTCTAGTTCTTCACTCAGTTCCAGTTCTTCACTCAGTTCCAGTTCTTCACTCAGTTCCAGTTCTTCACTCAGTTCCAGTTCTTCACCCAGTTCTAGTTCTTCACCCAGTTCTAGTTCTTCACCCAGTTCTAGTTCTTCACCCAGTTCTAGTTCTTCACTCAGTTCCAGTTCTTCACTCAGTTCCAGTTCTTCACCCAGTTTCAGTTCTTTATCCAGTTTCAGTTCTTCACCCAGTTTCAGTTCTTCACCCAGTTCCAGTTCTTCACCCAGTTCTAGTTCTTCACTCAGTTCCAGTTCTTCACCCAGTTCCAGTTCTTCACTTAGTTCCAGTTCTTCACCCAGTTCCAGTTCTTCACCCAGTTCTAGTTCTTCACTCAGTTCTAGTTCTTCACTAAGTTCCAGTTCTTCACCCAGTTCTAGTTCTTCACCCAGTTTCAGTTCTTCACCCAGTTCCAGTTCTTCACCCAGTTCCAGTTCTTCACCCAGTTCCAGTTCTTCACCCAGTTCCAGTTCTCCATTCAGTTCCAGTTCTCCACTCAGTTCCAGTTCTTCACCCAGTTCCAGTTCTTCACTCAGTTTCAGTTCTTCACTCAGTTTCAGTTCTCCACTCAGTTCCAGTTCTCCACTCAGTTCTAGTTCTTCACTCAGTTCCAGTTCTCCATTCAGTTCCAGTTCTCCACTCAGTTCCAGTTCTCCACTCAGTTCTAGTTCTCCACTCAATTTCAGTTCTTCTTTCAGTTCCAGTTCATTCAAAATGGTGCGTTTCTCCAGTTCCACCCTGTACATATCCATGGCGATGGCAATGTAATATTACTCGCACCAATTCGGTTTTCTTACCAGTTCTTAACGACGAGGCACGTTGAAACGTTCTTATTTGACTGAATCTACCACTAAAACTTAAAGGTGTAATTGAATTAAATTGTATTTAACGACAGTAAATAGAGGTACTAGTATACATTTTTGAGCAGTATATTGTTGCTTACAATAGTTTATATTTATTTTAATTTGCTTAAACTTCATATAAATATAAATATTTAAATAAATTTAATGAAGTTACCTCTAGGTTGTGGAGACGTTTCGTCGACAGGACGTTTCGTCGACAGGACGTTTCGTCGACAAGACGTTTTGTCGACAAGACGTTTCATCGACAAATTATCGTAAAGAGGTTATTAACAAACTCTAATGTTACAAAACATGTACTTTAACAGAATAATGTATCAAACGATCAAATTACAAAATAGAATAATGGTAAGGAAGAAAACTATTAAATAAATCCAGTCGTTTTTCTACTATTAAATCAAAAGTACTGAATAATAACAAATTATTTTAAAGTAATTATATAATTTTGGGTCGAGTTACGTTCGTGATTTTTAAAATTTAAAACAATTTCCTCTCAATAATTTACGTTCCATAATAATAAGATTTATATCGTCGGATTTGTCATTGACAAGTCATATTCAGTTGGTAAATGCCCACTGTTCGACTACTGCGAGTGTTCGGTAATTGAAAGCAAATCCTAGATTGTATGGAAAGATTTTATTGAAAATAACTCGCCGTTGAATATTTATCGATACTTTTGGTTATTGTTTTACCAAAAAGTTATTCTTAGAAATCAAATTAGTTGGTTTTAAAATCGAAATATTCAGAGTTATCAAACAGTATCCCATTTTCGAATTTTGATCATGTAGGATGAAAATATTAAAAGCCTCTCCAGGCTCCAATAAAAATATGAGTTTACTACATAATTTTTAGAACTAATATATTATTAATATTCTCGAAAGTACTCGAAAAGGGTATTAGGAATTTTCGTCGCAAGAAAATTCGACGTAGGAAATTTCGCCGCAAAAAATTCGCCGGAAATTTTATTTTTAACTTTCGACTTAAGAACCCCAGAAAAAATAAAGTGATCACCACAGTGATTGCTATGTTCCTTCTCCAACCCCTATTAAAAGGATTCTGATAAAAATAGAAAGCAGACTATATACATATGCTATAACGTCTGCTTCGGAATCAGATGCCATATCGCTGACGTCAAAAGGAAATTAAGTACAAGGGACTGGAAGAAACAGTCAGAAAGGAAAGTGGGTTAGTGAACAAAGTCACATATCACTGTCGGTGATATTGCTCAAGGAATGTGACGAAAGGGGACACAAGAACCGGTGACTGAACTCACTGATGGAAGAGGAAAATGTAGAGACGATAGTTAATGATACAAAAATCGAAGACCTCGTAGTTGAAGAGCATAAACCCAGCTCTATCCTCTAAAATTGAAAATAGCTATATAAAAATGGATAAACATAGTAAAAAAACAAAAAACAAAATCAATTTTATATGATGGACAATGAAACATAACGCAAGTTTATCGTGTAATTGCATTTGGTAACAAGTTTGCCAACTTATAGCATGTAAACTTTCATGACATCATCAAATTAGGTTTACCAAGAAAAAAAAGAACAAACTAAGAACACAATACTTAAGTTTGATTGTCCATCAAATTTTGTCTTTTCTTTGTATGAAATTGTTCTTGTTTGCTATCAAGTGTCTCGTTAAAACTGTTGTGACTCTCTCAATTCTAATAATTAATGTGCTGATCACTTTACTTGTCTGGGTTAAGAAGTCAAGATTAAAAAAAAAAATCATACGGTGAAAATTCCTTACGTCGAATTTTCTTACAGCCAATTTTCTGCAGCGAATTTTTTTACGGCGAAACTTCCGGTCACTGTCGAAAAGACACCTTTACCCGAGCCAACACGGCAATATTTTAATAGGCAGTTGTAATACGAGGCTATCTTATAGACAAAGAAATAAACTTAAGAATGTTCTTTGTGTGTGGATTTAGTCCTTTAGTTTTCAATGATTTCATTATTTGGTAAGATATTTTTTTAATATTTGTATAGCTTATGCAATTTTTAAAATTATTTGTTATTATTGAGTAGTTTTAATTTAGTATTAAAGGTCCTCTCCAGGCTCCGGGAAAAAAATGAGTTTATTACATAATATTATAGAACTAAGGTCTACGATCATTATTCTGCAAACCGCATACAATTCTGTTCAGTAAATATTTTATTATTTGTTTTTAAAGTTTTTTAATACTCTGTGAGCAACAATTGAGCGAATCACTAATCTGATGCTCAAGAAGAAGATTGTACACTCTTTGTTTTGATTACAAATTTGAATTATATAAACAAACCATGCGTTTTCGGCCTTTGTTCTAGATATTAATTGTTTTCTAAAGTATATAAAAGTTTATATTAAAAATTCATTCAATTTTATACCTTTACTCGAATATTAAATGGATTTATTAAACCTAATACCTAGTTGACAATCAAAACAAATGGTGTACATTCTTTTTCTTCAGGCGGAAAATTTCTTAAATTAGTAAGTAGGATGTAAAATAGGTTTTGTAGAGTTTTGAATATAAAAATCTTTAAAAGCATATAAAATTAAAAATATGCTACCAAATTCGATGCGGTTTGCAGTAAAATGATAAGAAACATTAGCCTAGTTGAATAAGGCAAAAAAAAATATTTGCTCGGAGGGGACCTTTAAAGTTGAAAACGACTGAAATTTATTTAATAATTTTCCTCCTTACCATTATTCTATTTTGTAATTTGATCGTTATAGATACATTATTCTGTTAAAGTACATGTTCTTTTAACATTAAAGTGTGCTAATATCCCCTTTACGAAAATTTGTCGACGAACAAACGTCTTGTCGACGAAAAGTCTGTCAACCATTTCCAGTTACAGTTTGGCATCAGTTAAAGTTTATTTAGTTACACAATGGCATCAGTTAAACTGTCTCCGTTACACTAGAATTAGTTAAACACCCTTCAACTACAGTAACAACTGTTAAAGTCTCGTCAGTCACACTAGCATTATTAAAATTCTTTCCAGTTACAGTAGTATAGCATAAATTTTTTCTAGCCTCAGTTTGTCTTCTCAAGATGTGGTCCATTCTTTTCTCTGTCTTGTTACTGTGGATGGGTTCAGTAAGAAGCAGGGTCCCTTTTTACCCTCACCTGGGTATGGTGATAGAACTAGAGGACGCAGATGAGATTCAACCAGTGCTTCGACACGGTGAGTAAGGAGGAGAGTCCAAGTGAGTCAACTTGGGGAAAAGTGAACAGTGAGATGAATCACTGTGAATGAGCTGTAAGATCTTAAACACTACACCGTATATTCAATGTATCCTTTATTACAGCATTGCCTCAAAACTAATGATTATGGTATCAATCTCAATTAAATTACAGTTTATCGGAGGTTTGAAGATCAAAGTTTTAGGCATTGTATTAATGTCACGAGAATAATCAAACTAGTCTCTATTCCATTACAGGTGAGTGCAGACTTTTGTGTCTGGCTACAGAGGAATGTAGAATGGCATCAGCAGTTGAGAGAAAAGGAGGACCGAATGGAATTCTGGACTGTCGAATGGTAAAAAAGATAAATTTGGATCTCCTCACACCTAAAAATCATAGTGTTACATGGACCACGCGTGAGTAAGGCAATATTAATAGGCTAGAAAAGAGAAAGGTGACCTCTTTCAAAAAATGTTTTTGGCTCAAATATTATTATTATTAGTGTATCGAATAATTTTGTTGCATCAATAACCCACACTCAATTTTGCATGCCCAAATTCCATTTTCACATTCTTTGTGATTATGGCTGTCTTTTTTTTCACAGGTACCATATCCATTTTTACAATTTGTTTGAGGATACAGTATGTGTATTTTACATGTTGTTAACTACCCGATCATGGCAGCATATTCGAATGATAACCATGATTTCATCTAATCCCTCTGATCAAATGGACAAAGTCACTATATCTCAGAGTGAGAGTGATGACGGGGTCGTAGAAAATGATTTGGGATACACTCCTAGTTAACTATAATAGTTAACTATAACTTCTTCATTTTTATTTTCCTTTCAGCTCATCATACTGAGTGCAAAAACTCGTACACTCTCGTACCAGGTGTGGGTTGCATAAATATCCCCGAAGAAACAGTCACCCATGCAGATGCTTCCAACCTTTGTCAACATGACTCTGTCCTCTTCTCTCCTGTTACTCTGGGAATATTTGAGAACTTGAGGCAGTATCTGCTTAAAGCTAAAGGTGAAACATAAGAACTGTATAATTAAGATCTTGTGCCAATTAATATTACTTAGGTACGATGTTAAACTTTGCAACGATTAGTAGGTTGTCCTTTAAGAAGTTAAAAAATTACCGGGGACCAAAAAACCAGGGGTCAATTTAATGGGGATCAAATTAGCGGGGTCACCGGGTATCAAATTACCAGGGACCAAATTACCGGGCGTCAAATTACCAGGGATCAAATTACCGGTCACGGAAGAATTGGTAAACGAATATGTTTCCACGATAAAAGTCCTAAAGTAACTTAGCGTCCAGCTAAAATTTAGAAGACAGTTAGATAGTTTGATTTCAGATGATAATTAGATTGTTTAATAAGATTTAAATTTTGGGAAAGTTGTTTGAAGTTCATCAGCATATATTTAGCCTATTTTCAACGTTTGCATCAGAACCAAAGGCAATAGGCCAATATCACTGACGTCAAAAGGAAATTATGTACAAGGAGCTATAGAAGCAGTCAGAAAGTAAAGTGGCTCCATGAACAAAGTCTCCTACCACCAATCAATGACAGATTATGGATGCAGAAAAGCTACTTCGTGAATGCAGTCACTTACAAAGGAATGTGACGAAAAGGGACACAAGCGCCGGTAATTGCACTGACTGATTCAAGAGGAAAATGAAGAGGTGATAGTAAATGACACCTGCCTATACTAAAATCTATGAAACGTCGTAGTTATAGAGCATAACCCTAGCGTATTTTCCAAAATGATAAAAAAAAATAAAAAAAGAGAATAAATAATCAAAGTTACAACATTTTGGAGTCGCATAGATCCATCATCCTCTACTCTACAACAGATGGGTTCATAGAGCCCTTGGGACTATGTTATGTTAATATCCTCTTTTCCGACTGTTAGGAGTGTCCGAGTTTTCCAACGTCCCCCCAAATTTTTTTCTATTATATACATTCAACTCTTGATTTTCCATAATTTAAATATGATAGGTAAAGAAAAGTTAAAAACACAATATACAAATAAAAATAAAATTTTCCTTTAAAACCTCAATTTTGATAAGGTTAATTTTCAATTGAATTATGCCTATAAGTATATACAGGGTGCGGAGAAAATCCCCGATCATATAAAAATGTTAATTTAATGAGTTGTGATGGATGAAATAAAACTAAACTTATCACACAATATCTCAATAAACCCATTTAACAGTTCTACCAATTATTTTTCAATATGACCACCATTGGTGGCGATTACACTCTCGAGTCTACCTCTGAAGCTCTTTACTGCGGCACGGAATGTTTCTTTGGGAATCTTGGCCCATTGTCGCTAGAGGGACTTCTTCAGAGTTTCAGTACTATCATGAGCTGTAGCGCACGCTTCCTTCTCTAAGATGGATCACACACAAAAGTCCAGAGGGTTCAGGTCCGGCGATGAAGGAGGCCACAATTCCTTCTTCCAAAACGCAGGAAAGTGACGCTCACACCAATTCTGAGTTTTGTTAGCTGTGTGTGAGGGCGCACCGTCCTGTTGAAAGGTAAAAGGCCAGTCCTTGAAGTGCTTTTTCATCTCGATTTGTCCTGGAGTCAAAATATCCTCGATATACGATTTTGCGTTAACTTTAGCGCCTTCTTTGACGAAAATGAGAGATCTCCAGCTCTCAGAGATGGCAGCCCAAGCCATCACGGAGGCAGGCTTTTCGCGACGGAAAACAGTCTTTACGGATGGATGGATACTGTCAGCACTTTTTGCCAAAATTCTGTCGTTCTGGGAGTTGAATTTGGCCTCCACAGTGAACATTTTCTCATCCAAAAAGACAATCTCACCAGCCTGCGTGCAATCTTTCATTGCATTCAAAAGAATCTTTGATCTGTCCAGCCTCTTCTGTTTCTGCAAGTCCGTGAGCTGTTGCATGTTGGTCATTTTGAATTGGGACAGCTTGAAGTCTTCTTTGACGATGGTTCTCACAATTTTTTCGTCGATATCCATACTCTTAGCCATCTCTCTCATGCTTCGCTTGGGGTTCCTCCTTATCTGCTCCCTAATGGCTTTGATTTTGGTTGGAGTGCGTGCAGTGCGAGGTCGTCCACACCTGAGTCGATCACCTGTTGTCTCCAGTTCTTGGTAGCGTTTAACAGCATTCTAACAGTCTATTTCGGTGCCTTTAACAGCTTAACAATCTCTGGGTTTGTCTTCCCCGCGCAGTGTAGCTGAATAATAGCCTCACGTTGACTCATTTTTACAAAAGACAATGTAAATTTATCAAAATTTAGACCTGGAACATTCAAGTATATGAATATAAGAAGAGAATGAGATATAAATGGATAAATTTAGTAAATAAATAACATCTATAATTTAAAAAATAAAATTTGATCGGGTACTTTATATATTTTTTGAATTATTAAAAAAAATTGAATAAATCATTACTAAAAGTTTAAATTTAATTGATTACAAAAATTTACCACCTAACACCAATCTCTGTGAACAGAGTCAGGATCAGTCGGAACAGGCATGTGGATTGGAGTGAACAGGAACACCAGTGGGGCCTATGTGTGGAACTCGGGTGGTTACATCGCGGGCCCGGACCCCAGAGAACCATTTCACGGAGTGAGGGATAGTTACCCTTTTGGGGCGTCCGAAAAAGGAGAAGAAACTGGTTGTGTTGGGGTGTTCTATAGTAAGGATGAGGCCTACAGATACCATTTGTTTGACGGCTTCTGTACCACTTCTCTGTCAGTGATTTGTCAATTGAGGTAGAGTGAAATGATTAACAAAAGGGAGGCTTGAATAGTAATTAACAGTTTAAGTACATAGTTAATAGTTCAAGGACGTAATTAACAGATTAAGTACGTAATTAACAGTTTAAGTACGTAATTAACAGTTAAAGAACTAATGACAATTAAAATATTCAAGTTACAATTAAAGTACTCAAGTTACAATTAAAGTACTCAAGTTACAATTAAATTATTCAAGTTACAATTAAAGTACTCAAGTTACAATTAAAATACTCAAGTTACAATTAAAGTACTCAAGTTACAATTAAAGTACTCAAGTTACAATTAAAGTACTCAAGTTACAATTAAAGTAGTCAAATGACATCTATAGTACACAATCAAAAATTATAGAATATTTGACAATTCATTAATTATTTAGTTGACAATTTGAGTTGACAACTAAAATATATTTCTCATCTGATTAAACAGACTTTAAATATATAAAATTTATTCCGTTGACGAATGGCCATTAATAATTCCAAGTAACTACCTAGATGAATATTCTCTATGTATCTAAATATCGCATATTAATTAAAGACTGTAAAATTCACAAAGAAAATTTCAGACTGATAGTGTTATTAAGAGCACCTAATTTAATCATAAATTTACACACCCAAGTACTAGCAGGAAAGTAGAAGTTAAAAGTAGAATATTTCGAATGATGATTCATGTTATGAAAGGGCATGGCTATTTCCCATCTTCTTCTGATGTTTAAATTCACTTCATTACTATATTTCTGAATTTTAAACACTAATAAACTCATGTTTCATAACTAGAGTTGCAACAATATGCTAATAAAATCATAGATCCTGAAAATATTATAGACGGAGAGAATTAAACAGTATTGAATGGTTCTACGCCAGCGGTATATAGCTAGGCTATAATATATAAGGTAATCAAATTGAAGATGTATGTTCCCGTTATACAGAAGATTTAATTAGTTAATTAAAGTTATATAAAACTGCATTGCATAAGTAAAATTTAAGTTTCAAAATATCAAAGAAATATCTAATCTACACCAATTTAAAAGATTTTTATAAAGTCACGCAGATAAATCAAGTATCTAGTCTGATAATCGATATGCCTATACGTGTAACCAATCATTAACAGGGCTCCAAGTAGTCGGGACGGGAAGTGGGTTGGTTCACTTAATTATGAACCAATATTTCTTTTAGGGCTTCAGATTGATTATCGTAACCAAAACTAACAATTACTATACGAGTACTAAAAGCCTACTTAGGTGTTTGAGTACCGTGACGTTACCATTATATGAATAGTGTGATTTATATACATCATTTTCATATTTCATGTCATGTAACCTGGATATTATATAAGTATGAAACTGAATAAATAATCCGTCACTTCTATGATATATTTTTATTCTAACAACCCTATATTATAAGTTCTGTTTGTATATACTACAGGATGTTTTGGAATTTTGGCAACTAAAATTGTGTATCAAATAAATCGGGTTGTAACATTATGCCTACAAAATCTTAGAACTGAAGAATATCTAAAGCCGGGGTTCCACTGAGGCAACATTTTGGCAACACGCAGCATGCTACATGGCCGCAGGGGCTAAATGCATTTCAACCAGTTCAACATGCGGCAACGTTTAGCATGCGGCTGCGAAGCATACTGCATGTGGTTACACGTTGCCTTGTTGCCTGCCGCAAGCGACAAGTTTTAGCTTGTTGCCTAGCGTTGAACGGCTTCCCACCACCGGTATGAAGGATTTTTGTTGCCGGCAACGAAGTGAATTATTTAGTATTGATGACAAAATATTACATTAGTAATGCCACAGTATATAGATTAGAGGAGTAGACAAATCTCATATGGGAGACATCTTTTTTAAACTGACCAATAGCGTTGCAGAAGAGACCGGTGGTGCGTGACGTCATGAGCGGGAAAATTTACTACTGTTTACTATGTAGTATTGATATTTTAACTGAATAAATATATTACATATATTTACAAATTTATAAAAATAAAATTCAAATTGAATAATTTAATAAGGTAATTACTAAGGTTGTGACAATATGCGTTTTATATATCTTAAGAATATCATACGAAAATTCAATCAGTCTATAATATTTTCAGGATCTATGATTTCAAACGCATATTGTCACAACCCTAATAAAACTAAGTTTACGAGAAACCTCAACTCAGTTTAGATTGGATTCAAAATCTTGGTGAATTGCCATCTTGATTCTTGAGAAATCGTCTCCACAGACATAGCAATTTTTAGATAATGGTTGTTGATTCAGCCATATTAGAGAGTTGCTGATTACAACAAATTTCTATCCAATCTTTATAATCATGTCTCCTAAAAAATTGTTTAAAAATATTAGAACTATTTTCTGCTGTAGTCTTACTATCTTCAAACATTTGTTAACCTTCCTATCACGCGAGTTTGCCATTGTCATTTATTTGTATCAACAACTCCCCGTGGTTTGTCCACTATAAGGGTGGGCCAAAAAACAATATTTTGGAAATTATTTATGGAATAGTGATATAAAGTTGACATGACAAGTAAAGGTACGTGTACTGAAATTGAGTGAATTCTGACATGATTAACAGTTGCCCCCAAGCGATTCAAATATCAGAAAAGTAACATTTTTGGTGATTTTTACTAAATTTTGGCAAAAAACTCATAAACTCTCATTTATTATCTTTTAGAATAGGAAGATAGCTTGAGAAGAGCTTATTTTGGTGTCTGTGCCGGAAAATCAGACTGGTACGACAATGTTTACAGTTGCCCCCACTCCTCCAAATTGTTCAAATTTAGGCACCGCTGGAGACTGTAGTCAGTGTAGTATAGTAGTAGTTTCAGTTTTAGAGAAGCCCGGTTTCAACCATGTAGCTTCTGTGCATTTTTATTTTTAGATATAGCTGAATCTTCTACAATTTTTCAAATATTCAATGATTAAAGGGTGGTTTATTAAAAACATATATATCTTATACAAAGTAACATATATTAACTAACTATTCTTATTTCTCACACTTAAACTCTCATTTTTCCATTATACTTTGTCCTCACACTTTCACATATTTACCTAACTACACAAATATTTTTCTAGTCATACTTTCAAATGTCAAGATTTACATAAAGTTTAAAATATTAAATAGTAATTATTTATTGATACTTTACAATTTGGTTTTAAACCAACAATTTATTTTATAGTAATTAGAAATCTTGTCTTAATTTCTATTTTATTTAGTATAGTTGGCTAATTTAACGTACCACACTTATGGAGGTCTGGTGCTCAATGAAGAACATAATAAGGAAATTTATATACAAGAAATTGAGTAAAAACATTAATTATTGATTAATAAACCAACATTTCAATATTTGGAACACTTGGTGACTCAAAAAGGTTGATTGAGTGAATTGCATGGGTTATTATCCAATTGCTGAAATCCGAGTAAATTTGAAATTTTTGCAATACGAAATTATTAATAAATGCTTTTATAAAATGAAATAAATACAATTCAAAAAAGTTATTTTAAGAATTAAATCACTTCTATCTTATCACAATAACAGCATGATTGCTCTAGAAGCCAAATTTTAAGAGAAATATTGTAATAGTAATAAATTTCACAAAAAAAAGTGCTCGTGGCAACTCAAAAGTATCAAATATTAATCTGCAATTTTGCAAGTTGTGTTTTTTCATAACGTGTCAACTAGTTCTACCTATTTCACTGAAAAAAACAAAATTGATTGTTTCAAAATTAATAGGAAAATATCATTTTGTACAAAATTTCAATTGTTTTTGGGCAACTCAAAAATATCGAGAAATGGCCTGGAAATTGGCATGCAATAATCTTTTATAACGTATCAACTTATTATAACTATTCCATATGAAGATTCTGAAGTTTGCCCGAAACCCCTATTTTTTGGCCCACCCTATTGTCCACACTTTCACAAACTTGTGACTCTGAGAGTCGCTGATTGGTTCAAGATTGCTGACGTCACGCACCATCCACTTGCAAAATTTAATAACACACAACTGGGCTACTCGGACTCCCCTAATCTTTATACTGTGGTAATGCCAAACAATGTCGCATTTTCTTTATTTAAAAATTTGGATTAGAAAATGGTCAATGACATACTACAGTATTTGAGAATGTAAAAACGTTAGAGATTATTGTTAGTCACAGTGTAAATAACACAGAATTATCTAAACAACCCAATGAGGTAAATAATTTAACTAAATCATTGTATTTATACATTTATATCATTATATAGAAAAAACTCTTATAAATAAATATATGTAAAATTCACTATGTAAAGAATTTATATTGTTAATAATACATTTAAATTATAACATTAATTATTAAACAAAAGAAAAGTGCCTAGTGCAAATGAAGATCTCATGTCTATTCCATGTTTCAGTTGATCGCATTGGCGCTCAAAGTTTGGAATCTGGTTTCGTTTTTGTTGAAATGATTGAAATGGTCTTGTGGCAAGCAACAGGCAATAGAGCATGCAGCATGCTACAAGCAACGAAGGTGTTGCCTTGCTACATTCTTGTTGAAAGACAGTGAAGTCGCATGCTACATGTTGCTTGTGTTGCCTCAGTGGAAACCCAGCTTAAGACGAAACAAAAGGGTATCAAATACTATATTGCTGCTGGTTTATAAGGAACATTCAATCCTTTATAAACAAAGATGTCTGGCCCTTAAATAGTTCAGACATTAATCTGTTGGACTACCTACTAGGTCAAGATCTCAAATCCTTGAAAGTAAAGTTGCAAGTGAAATGAGAACAGTTACATGCCGTTTGCGATGTATTCGTTCCTATTGAAAGCTAGCTAGATCGTTTGCTTGTTATCCACTTTAGAATTGCAATCTTTAAATTGAAATTGAGTATTACTATTTAATACCAAAAATTGCATTACCTTTATTGGGTTAGTTTTGAAATGCACTGTATTTCATAGAAAATTATTTCAGACTGAGAATCGTGTTCGATTAAAAATTCAATAATGTGGTTCCTAAATTTGAATATATAGTAAATATTTGAGTAACAATTTAAAAAATCAAAGTTCTTCAGCTTTAATATATCCATTGAATTTGAAATATTCAAAACCATAGGTCCAGAAATTAGTATTCTACTAATACTTCTGTGAAAATTTTGACTAGTTTTAGATTCCGTTCTACTTAATTCGATAATGATTTTGAAGGAATGAAAAACACAATTAGAATGTTATAATTTTTTTTAATAATCAACAAATTATAGTGTAATCAAAGAGCAACAAATTGTCCAATCACGTGGAACAATAAATTTTGAAACAAATGAATAATATAACACCATAGCTTTGCCATTGAGAAAGATATACTTGGTTAAAATATTTTCATATAGAAACCGTGCACCCATACAGCCGATCAACTGCATATTAGATATAACAGAGTTTGACTGCATCTCAGTATTCTATAATCAATGATAACTCAAAGTGTTAATTATTTTCAGAAGAATGGTCAACCATGATTCGCCCAGCAGCCAGAAATATAATCCAGGTTGGCATGAACACATGGTAGCTGATGAACTTGTCATACCCAGATTGAAATGTCGATAAAGACTGTCTCTTCAAGATCTTCTTCCTTAAAATGAATCTATTGATTTTCCATTCGAAAAAAAGAGACCATTCGTATCCGAAGAAGCAATCATGGTCAAGCTTCTTCTCGCTATATTGAAAGTGGTTCATATAAACTTCGTCTAGTCAACCAATTAGTGATGCGTAGTTGGAAATATTTCTACAAAATAACCACCACTTATCTGAAAACTCTGTTTAAACATTAAACAACAGTAAATGATTCTACAAAAAATTGGAGCAACATAAATGACATCAATATGCTTGGGTTGTACAACTTAATACGTTCTAGACTAGATTTTATCTCAGGGTATGCAAGAGGGAAGTGAGGCTTAGAGAAGCAAATAAGGTTTTTTTCATGCCAATTAATTCACTAAAATGCTTTCAGCACTCAAAAGCCTCTTGCAAAGGCTCGTTCGTTCGAATAAGTCCCTATCAGAGGTACGGTGTTACAAATTTCAACTTAGTATGTTCTAACAAATACAGGACTACTTTTTAAGCCAATTGAAGGATTTCTAAGCGATTTACCTCTAGAATATACGATTAAAAAGGGACGTTTTCTCGCAGATAATCAAAATCTAATTACTTCTCCAAATTAAGCAGCTTCTTTTTAAACAAAAGGAGAAGCAAAAACTATCTACGAATGATCTTACAATCGTTGAATTCAAGTCGATATAACTTTTGGCTTGGTGCGCTGCAGGCCGAGTGGAAGGGAGATGGAAATTGAGGAGAGCGCCTTGAGAGAATATTCTCCAAAAAGAAAATGCATCTTCAGCAGCAGAACAAAAACTTCAAGAAATAATAATTTCGAAAAGAAATAAAAGAATGAAATAATTTTGATGAAGATATGATGAAAGATGCAAAAATTGGATCTACAAAATGAACAATTCGGTAACTAGTAACAGATGTTCAATGAAAAAAATGATGATGATCGATGAAAAATGAAAAAGATATAATTGATCCAAACAAAATTAAAAAGAAATATATTACTCATCTTCTTCTTCTTCAACTTCTTCATATTCGTATTCAACATCTTCATCATCTGTAACAAACCAGAACAACAAAATGAGGATTTCTAACTTACTACCTAGCAAAAGATTTTACTCTTGGGTCATTTCTTGTACTATCACTTCGCCACCATCCTCTTCAAATTGAGAACTGATCATGCCTGACTTGATAAATGACTGCTTGGTTACTGCTGCTGAGCTGCTCGACGAAGATGACATAACTTTGAAGCTCTGAGATGAAGATTGCGATGAGTTCATGGACATTTGAGACATCTGTTGGTTCATCTGGTTCTGCATAGCCGCCATCATCTCAGGAGTTAGGTTCCCTGAGCCCTGCTGGGTCACTACTCTGGTAACAGTCTGTTGCTGTCCCTGTCGGACAGAGGGCTGCTGAACAACCTCTTCGATGATTACCTCTTCCTCTCCTTCTTCGAGAGATCCTTCAACTTCAATCTCTTCGTATACGATCTCCACATCCTCTTCCTCCTCTTCCTCACCACCAGAAGTTGTTACTCTGGTTGTGGATTGCTGCTGCTGCTGCTGTTGCATTTGTTGCTGTTGTTGCATCTGCTGCTGTTTTTGCATCTGCTGCTGCTGTTGAATTTGCTGCTGTTGTTGCATCTGCTGCTGCTGTTGAGTTCGTTGTTGAATTTGTTGCTGTTGGGCGTTCATCTGAGACTCCTCAGCGCTTTCTGTTTTGGAGACACCAATACTATGAGACTGATCGGAAGTGACAGGAACTTGGACTGCCAGTGAAGAAACCAGAAGAAAAATTAAGAAAAAAGAAATAAAAACAAAACCATGCAGAAGAACAAAAAGTTAAAGAAAATGTAGGTATAAGCAAATAGTATATAGTTCAGAAATTGTAGGAGCTTATAGTGAGATAAATCTATGATTGTGTAAATAACAATATTTTTTTGGTTCTCCAAATTGAAACGATTGGAATTTCACTTTGAGAGAGTATTATTTTTTTACAAAAAGTATAACAATGAATCTGGAAAGAGGTAGTAACATCTTTTTCAAAATGCAGTCGCTACTATCAAAACATATGTAATTCCCAAAATAATAGCACCATATGACAATCTCATGATTCTTGTGAAAATTAATTAGTTTTATCTATCAAACATTGTTTGGATGTTATATATGAAGAATTATCATCATTTTATCTCAGTTAAAATGTTATAAATTAATGGATATTATATACCTTCCACTGTTCATCTCACTATATGCTGGAAATGATGAAAGAATAATTTTAAAAAGTATATAGAAGTGTAAAATAGTATAAAGTTACTAAAAACGAACAGAAAAAAAACAAGAAAAAGTAAATTTATGGTAACAAAGATGAAAAAATTAAAAATTACGAAAAAAAGGCGAAATTAAAAATAACGAAAAAAGGAAAAATCGAAAAATAGGAACTGAATAGAAAGAAGATTCTGTAGAGTTGTCATTCTAGAAAGAGTGTCCACCATTTTCTTCAAAGGGATGTGACAAATGACCTCCAGTTTTCCAAGAGGTTTAAGTGTGTCCAAGAATAGTTTTTGAAGTTCTATAATTGTATGGGATGCTCTAAAGTAGACTGATGGAATGCTGTAGACTGACGTTTATGTCATAGTGAATCTCATCACAGTTGTGTAGAATGATCAGGTCAATTGGGATAGGTGGAAGACGAAGAAACAACCACAAATTGGATGCAATATTGTTAGCAATATATACGATGGCAAAATTATCTTAAAAAGGTTTGAGATTTATACTAATTAGGTACATACTATATAATGTCAGGATTAGTACATTCATATAAATATTAAGCTATTATTTTGTTTAGAAATATAGTAAGAAATATTCATTTAGTAATCAGAACAGAAAACGCATCTTCAATATTCGATTTCAATATTCAAATATTGAATGGCTGCCAAATTAGAATCAAGATCTAACATTTATTAAAATATCTTGAAGATCATGCAAGTAATAGTATTAGTTCATTCCACGGAAGAAATGTACTTCATATCACTGAGTAAGTATGAAACAATTTCTAAGAATAGAAAAATTGGCTGAACCGGTTTTCCAATTACAGGTTCTTGATTCATTAGGTCCGTATAATTTCATTGAACCATTTCTTGATGATTGTTTCAATATACTCAGTTGTATTGGAAAACATTTCATTTGGTGGAAAGAAGGAATAACTTATTTTCTAGTGGTTAGTATTCACAACTGCAAGACGTCTGAAATTTTGTAGTCGTATTTCAGTTTCAGGATTAGTTTGATCTATTCTAAAGGAAAGATTTCTTCACCGAGTACCAATTCCTTGAATTTCATTCTATATCTTACAACACCAAAATCTATGAAACATTACACAAAGCAAATCAAATTAATATTTGCGTTCATGTATAAACAAAGCTAAGCATACAAATTACACAAGCAAAATAATTCCATTGGTTCATCTCATACCTGATGCGACGCCTCCAATAACCTGCACTGGCTTGCCTGATGCATCAAGGCGAACTCCGGAAACCACGGGCTTGGTTTCCACCTGATGGAGGAGGGAAAATGTTTGAAAGTGCAGCCGATATTACCTGAGCAGGAGTTTGGGAAGCCTCTTGCTGATTAACATGCAAGGATGTCGAGCTCTCCGGGTTGTTGAAAAGCAAAGGAGGTGATGGATGGTGGGTTACAAGCAAGGGTGGCGGATTAGTTAGCAAAAGTTGGTGTTCGAGAGATGCAAGATTTTGATGATCAAGATAATTTTGATCTTCTGCTGTTACATTCTGGTTGCTAAAAGTAAAATAATAGCGATCGTTCATAACAGATTCATCCTGGATATCAGAAGGTAGGAGATTTTGTTGCTGATTTTCAACAACAAGAGGATATGGCTGGAACATAAGAAACGCAGGATGGTACTGTTCAAGCTCTACTGGTTGTTGCTGGTTATCTAGCATCAAATTATGATGCTGGTTACCAACTATCAACGGTAGATCAGTTGCATGGAATTGTTGAAGCTCGTCATCCTCTTCCAAAAGTGGTTGTTCGTTGCTCAACATCAAAGGATGAAATTTATGGATTGAGAAATTTTGATTGTCCTCAACTAAAGAAGCTTGATCGACACAAACTTCACGATCGGAATTCAAAGGATTTTCATCAGAGTTAGGCTTAATTACTTTGAAAGCTGATTGCTCAGAATGACTGAAAGTAACAGCATTTGGTTCGGTAGATAAGGTTGCAGGGTTAATGATCTGATGACTGGAAGAAGTAGTGAGTTCTTCTTCCATAGCAACATAATTCGATGGAATACCCTGAAGTACAACATGCGAAGTAGAGAAAGTTCGATTGGATAGAAAATCTTAAGTAGATATTCTAATTACTTGTAAATCCTAAAAAATATATTTAATATTTCATAATAATTATTAACAAACTATTTTATCTATTTGATACTACGGTTGTTCTTGTTTTTTCTATTTTTTATTAATTATATTAACATTTAGAAGGACAGCTTATATGAGTACTAAGAAGACCATTAACAATACTATATTTGGAATACAGTTGCAGATAGAAGGAATTCTATTGCAATCTATAGCTAGTCTAATTTGTTAATTCTAATATCAATATTCAGCTGTCTATATTTTTTAGCACCACATCTGTTATATGGTAGAATTTGTTACCTGTTGATTATATTTTGGCATTGGATTTTGTACCTCAAAATCTTGATTAGTTAAAGGGAGAGCCAAGAACTGTTGAGTCTCAGGAACATTTACCTCTTGAGCTTCACCCACATGCTTATTTATTAGAAGCTGCAATGGACGCTCCTGATAGACGTGTAGAAACTTTACATCTAATGCTCCCAAACAATGGTAACTTTATCAATTTATATGATGTTGACATGGAATTAAAATTTACAAAAATCGTAAACGTTAAGTGCCAAAACCGTATATATGTAGAATGAATGAATGAATGAATCAATGAACCAATCACATTTCACTATTTCATATTACACATTCATTGGTCAAAGTAATGGACCAATCAGCTCTCATTATTACATTGAATACACTGACACCCATTGGTCAGAGTAATGGACCAATCAGCTGTCATTATTACATTGAATACACTGACACCCATTAGTCAGAGTAATGGACCAATCAGCTGTCATTATTACATTGAATACACTGACACCCATTAGTCAGAGTAATGGACCAATCAGCTGTCACTATTGTAAACGCACATTTTATTGGATAAAGTAATCAACCAATCTGCTCTCACTAATTTATTATTTTAGACGATCGTTCAAGGATTCCGTTTTCAATTTTATCTATCGAAAGATAAAATAATGAACAAGCGTGAAGAATCAAATTTAAAAATCATTACTATAAAATAATTTGATGTGAAGGTAACAAAAGGATATTTACGTAGTAGGTACCAAATTAATAATTGCCAAAAGTATTAGTTAAGCAGGAAATTGGGACATGCTATGCAGAAATATTATTACCGTGAAATTTAACACAGTGATTTTATTATCTCAGAGTATAGATATAATAACAAATTACATTATTTGCATAGTGATGACTGGATTAAAAGTAAAGTACTAGGAACAATCCTTGTTAATATTGAACGGTAGAAAATTTATATTTTGAAATGATTTTGAATTTTAGATGAAAATAAATTGTAAATAATTTTAGTACTAAATTTAAGAGGTAATTCTTACGAAGGGTAGAAACTTTTTACGTTCAGTTCGAATGAATATTGAATTTTTCAAAAATTCAAACCTAATTTTGAGAAAGCCTTACCTTGGTGACGGTCCTGGTGACTGTTCCCTGAGGGGTTTGTTCCACGGTTGTCTTCTGTGAAGTCACGGCCTTGGATTCGGTGGAGGCGCGTTCAAGTGAAGAGCGGGAGCCAAGGAGAGAACCAACGGGGAACCATTCGGGCAGCTTAGGTCCGAAACCGAACTGTCTGATGTCGGTACTGGAATGATAATTGTATATTAATATAATATTGTGGATAAATATGTAATGAGCCTTATGCAATTAAAACATATAATAATTCCAATCTGTAACGCTATTGTAGCTTACATATTTTAAAATAGGCCTATACTTAGATTGAAGACACTGCCGAATTACTAACTTTCCTTACAATCAACTCTCATTCTGAACACTACTCACGGCACTGGGGCGCCATCATAGGTAGCGTGGGAGATGAGAGAGGGAGAGTGGCCGTAGCCGTATCCCTTGGGTCCGTGGCGCTTGGCGTAGCAGAGTCTGCAGTAAATCTCGCCGTCAGGGGCGTCGTTGCTGGTCATCGAGTCCAGAGGACGATGACATTCGCGGCAGTTGTAGCAAGCCTTGTGCCACTCCTGAAAGGGTTTTACGGAAGAGAATTGTAGCTGACTATTAAAGGAGAGCGAAAATGATTGTAATTTGTATTTATCACTCTATTAAGAAAGTCAACAGCACTAATTGTTGTAAATTTATAGCAAAGTTGCAGTCTAGGACATTCAACGTATTCATATAGTAGGGATTAACTTTGGTTACGAATCAAACTTACCTTTAAAATGGCCTATCATAATCTATCCATTTTCTTACCTTTCCTCTGATGGGAATAGCTTCAGCCTGGAACACAGCTCCAGCGCAACGAGGACAACGGGACTGCCCTTCCTTTGCCATGATGCGCATGACGTCCAATTGGCCAACGGCAGCTGCGTTGTAACCAGTAGAGGATACCATTTCGTTGTTGTCGTTGTACCTTGTAAATAATGAACAAAATTTTGTAAAATATTAAGTCATTTGAAACTTCGAATCATGTCTTTAAAATTACTGAAAACAGGATACACTAATTTTCATCTTTAAAATAGTTTTAGCTCGAACTAAAAAAAAATGGCTATATGGTTCATTTTCACTGACTCGATACTTTCAGGGACGAGAACACCACCAGCACCAGCAGCGAAGCCATAGCCCTTGGGTCCGTATTTCCTGGCGTAGCAGAGCTTGCAGTAAATTTCTCCGTCGGAGCCATCACACTGAGTCATGGAATCCAGAGGTCTGTGGCACTCGCAGCAGCTGTAGCAACGCTTGTGCCATTTCTGAAGAGGAGAGAAGGAGTTAAAATGAAACAGAAATGCATGAAGAAAATAAGTAGGAGACAACAAAAAACTACATCCTATTAATGCTTTACTAAAACTAAGAATCTTAATGAAAGTAAAGTTTAAATAGGTGAAATGTATTTTTCTTATCAAATTTTTTCTAATTAGCTTGAACAATCAATATTTCAATGAAATATTTGCTATATAGCTAATCATAAACTCACAATTCCACCACCAGAAAGCCTTTCCTCAGCGGAGAAGACCTTACCACCACATCTGGGGCAGTTCTCCTCTCCGATACCCTTGATGCAGGTGGTATCAATGGCAGCCACACCGGGATTCACAGAGAACTCGAATTCACCACCGCTACAGTCAGGAAAAGTAAAGAATTAACGAAAGGAAATTAAATAATAAGGTTGATAATATGTACAAAGGTAGAAAAATTAAGAAATAAAAGTGGAAGTTATAGAAAATATTACATAACTTAACTTCTCTAATATATTTTTCGGTATAAGAATGGTTCTGCAATTAATATTGAGAATATAGTCAAGACTTTTTGATTAGCAACTTACGGGATGTTCTCAGCAGTAAGTACGCCACCGCCACCAGCGGCGAAACCGTAGCCCTTAGGTCCGTACTTCTTGGAGTAGCAGAGTCTGCAGTAAACTTCACCGTCAACACCATCGCAAGCGGTGACAGAGTCAAGAGGTCTGTGACAGTGACAGCAGTTGTAACAGCGCTTGTGGAAGCTACGGTTCTTGGAGTGCATCTCTTCAGCCATGAAGACCTTGCCTCCGCAACGAGGACAACCTTCGCCCTCCTTAGCCCTGATCTTAGAGACGTCCAAGCGACCACGATCAGAGATAGGCTTCACCTGAGTGTCTTTTCCTCCTCTGGGAATAATAAGAAAAGGGCCATTGATATGATGAACGGAAGAATGAATTTTATTAAATACTCTTTCAATTTAGTGCATCATCAACTTACGAGATGTTCTCGGCGACCATGATACCACCACCACCAGCGGCAAAGCCATAACCCTTGGGTCCGTACTTCTTGGCGTAGCAGAGCTTGCAGTAAACCTCACCGTCAGGAGAGTCGCAACCAGAAACGGAATCAAGAGGACGGTGGCACACTCTGCAGTTGTAGCATCTCTTGTGGAATCCCTAGTAAAAATGAGGTTGACGACATGAATTTGTTGACTATTTTTAGAACTATAATTATTAGAGATTTAATATAACAAACATAAAAATTTGAGATAGACATACTCTTCCTCTAGCGTTGATTTCTTCAGCCATGAATACTTTTCCTCCACAGCGAGGACAACCTTTACCTTCCTCAGCCATGATTTGAGCTACATCGATGGCTGCAAGAGCAGCAGGCTTAACTGTATTCATTTCACCGCCACTGAAAAATAAAATAAATGCATGAGTCAACCATGGAATATATGTGAACATCACCCAGGATTTTATCGCCACCAGGATATTATAGCCAGCTTACGGAATATTTTCGGCAGTGAGAACACCACCTCCACCCGCAGCGAAACCGTATCCCTTGGGTCCGTATTTCTTGGCGTAGTCAAGCTTACAGTAGACTTCACCGTCTTCACCATCGCAGTGAGTCATGGAATCCAGAGGACGCTTGCAAATAAGACATTTGAAGCACTTCTTGTGGAATCCCTGAGGTAAAAATACCAACACATTAATACTAACTCCAATAGGATATTTTAGAAATTGTCAATATTTCTATATTCTATTTCGACATAAGTTCAAACGACCTAATGCTGATGAATCATTCGAAAATCTTAATAATATCATGAATACCCACGAAAAGAGTTATAGTGGTACTATGGAAAAAATAATCATTTTAAAATTCAGTAGCAATATCTTACTCTGTCCTTTGCCATCATCATTTCTGCGTTGTAGACCACTCCTCCGCATCTTGGACAAGCCATTTCACCTTCCTTAGCCTTTGCAATCATATCGGGATTGCCGTGAGGACGCACCATTGGGGTACTGAAGGTACAGGAGTCATCAAAATCTACATTGGTTAATTTAGATATACTCAATGTAACACAAGTTCAGCGTATTTCAGGTTTTTCGAATAACAACTTCAGTTTCAAAGGCAAATGAACGAAAAGCAAAAAGAACAGAAGGTGAAGAAGCATTCATAGAGGTTAGTGAAAACAATAAAAAAAAATCAACAAGTCAATAGAATATATTGAATAGTAGCGTTAAATAAGTATTTGACTTACGCATAAATATTAAGTAGTTACTTCATAATAATTGAAATGAGTTTCGATTATCATTTTTTTCTTTGAATATGGATTTAAAATTACTAATTCTACCATAACGTCTAGGATAAATGATCTAGAATAATATAACATAATCAAAATCAAATAAGATAACTTAATAATGTAAAATTATAGGTAAATTATAAGAATGTAAGTTCGAAATCATATTGAGTAAGCTTTGGAAAATAAAAAAGGCTGAAATAAATGACTGCTTGAGAACGAAAAGATAAAGAAAATAATGATTTTAGGCCATCTTCAATTCACGGTTGAAACCTACGAATCAGGGTCTGAGGAGAGGCAGCCAGCTCCTTGTCCGAAACCAACACCTTTCGGACCGAAATGCTTCGCGTAACAAGCTGTTGTGGACAAACATTTACATATAGTCTAGTGTGGTTAAGTAACATGTAGGTACACAAATCACTCTTGGAAAGGAAAATACGAAATTAGAAAGATCTAAGAGGTGGGATTGCCTATTGGGGTATCTAATTCATTTAGAAGGGATTTAACCTCCGCTTCGGAACAAAAGGCCATATCGCTGACGTCAAAAAAGAAATAAATACAAGAGACTGGAAGAAGCAGTCCATTGGGATATCTTTGGGGTCTACTGTTTTATCTGACTTTCGTAAGAATTGTAGTAGAACTTAAACTCAAGCTTTCAAGTATCGATCAGTTATCTTATTGTAATATTTTTCGACTTATCTGATAACTTGAATAACCTCTAATCACACTTTTTAGTGATGATTAGTAAATATAAGAATTCGTTGGAGAATATTGGAAATTCACAGAAATAATAATCAATACAAGAAAGTTATGTAAGTATTATACTACAATAATACCGTCATATTTCTTTAAAAAACATTATTCATGCATATACAGCTCTAAATATGATTCTATTATCCAGAGAAGTAATTAATTCAAGAGTACTACAATAAATGCCTAAATAGTTGAAATTCATTTGACATTTTTATTTCTCTTTATATATTGTTTTCAGTCAAACAGTGTAAACCCGAACACTTATTTAGGCTCACAGTACTCGAAAAGTGGGAGAAAACATAGATCATGGTTGGTCAATTTGAAATTTCTTCCACACAGGATTATGACTTAGGTTCAAACCTAACTTCCGAGTACTTTAAGTGTCTGATTATTAAGTGATGAATATTTTAGGGACTAGTAAATCACTAAACCATGCCATAAAACGCTCTTACGATCACAATCATAGGGACATCAAATTTAACTAAACAGGAACTTACAACTCCATATTTCTAGAAACAAGAACACCGCAACCCTGGCCGAATCCATAACCTTGTGGTCCGAATTTTCCACCATAGCAAGCTATTTCATGAACAGAATGTTTATTCAAAATATTGAAAAAATGTTGCCTAATATCATTACGAGGAATGTTAACCTAATTCACTTGGTGATTATATAATAGATGATTAATGAAATGAAAGATAAAAATAAGCAGGACAATCATACCACCTAAGATTATGTATTTTACATAAGGACCGTACACACGTAGGGTTTTTTAAATCTTTCCACCAGACTTTTTGCTAAGCTCCTCCTACTTTTTCAACGAGAATATAAGAAAAAACGATATAAATCATATAATTATTATTCTTTTTTAGTTGGTATCCATGATACCTGCAGGTATCATGGATACCACCTTAAATAACTAATTATTATATCGTTTTTTCTTATATTCTCGTGTAAAAAGTAGGAGGAGCTTAGCAAGAAGTCTGGTGGAAAGACTTAAAAACCCTTCGTGTGTACGGCCCATAAGAAGGTGACTGTACCTAATCTAGTTCAATTTCACCTGATATGATAAAAAATGTGCAGCCGGTGGCTGTGGCTAAAAATATCACGAGGAGTCATAGGGTTGGTTCTTAGGTACACTACCTACCTACCCACACCGATAATATCTAACCTACTTAACCCACTCTACCTTGCCAATAATTACAACTGCATTCATTTCTTTTGCTAGATGAAAAAGTGTGAAGTCACCCACAGACTTTGCACTTTTCTATTTTTAAATTATTAATTTGATCTATTAACAAAAAGTGTTAGGACTTAATTTAGAGGAAAGTAGAATTCATTTTATTGAATAGTAAAATCAGAAAATCAATTGAATCAAGCTATCTGTGGTTGAAAAGTTATACCTCAGTGATCAAGAACTTCTAAGTTATTCCTAGCTTTTCCAATCACAATTTAGTTATCATTATATGATTATATAATATAAATTTAGTTTAGTTGCAGAATTTCTCATATCAAAAGAAAATAGGACAGTGATGTGTAATGCTTGTAAATCTATATACCAAAACCTGCTAATTTCCACCTGAGAAAAATCTACCAGAAAAAAAAAAGTCATGTCTAAATTAATAAGCCTAGCTTGGAAGATTATTGCAATCTTTTCAATTGGTTTGGAGTTTCCATATATTTGAAATTGTCTTATCTCAAGAATTAATCCACTATATATTTATCTCACGAATAGCTATCACCAAATGTAGAACTTTAATGTTTGTTTGCGTTACTTACGTTTGCAATAGACTTCTTTGTCGGGTCCATCACAATGCAGCATAGCATCTAGAGGTTTGTGGCAAGATTTGCAGTTGAAGCAGGTCTTGTGGTATGACTGTGGGGGACAATTAGACTCGTTATTGGAGGATCAAATAGGAGAGCTATTCTAGTAAACCTGTTTCGTTACAGGTGGGCTATTATGATTCTAAAATTTTAAAAAATTTAACAGTTAAGTTTTCAATAAAAATAAGGCAATTATGCGTCTCGAGTCTCGACGTTCATTTTATCACACGAAAACTATCGGTAACAAAAGAGTTAAATTAAAAATATAGTTTCACTATATATTATTTTTATTATTGATCAGGTATATACAGGGTGTCATCAAAAAAGTAGCGGATTTAAAAGTGCTGTAATTTGTAAACTATTATTGCTAGAAGATTGAGTTAGGTTTAATTTAAAAAAAGTAGAATATCAAATTCAATTTGATATCATTCATACGTAGTAGATATATAGGCACATCTGTAGAACAGGAATTTCATTAGTGGTTTATTATCCCAAGAAAGGCACAATTAACAGTGGAATTGAGAAAATTTATCCTTTTGGAGATGTTTCAAAATGGATCGGTGATAACAACAATTTTTCAATTTTAGGAAAGATAGAGAACACTATTATTCAAAATTAGCGGTGAATAATATTACATTGCGTGATGTGTCCAGGGTATACAGTTCATAATTTAAATAAAAAAATATTCAGGCCATGAAAAAACAGCAAGGACAGAAACATCATTACCATGGTTAGAGAAATTTAATTATCAATGATTAAACAAAATCTGTGACAGATTTATCTGCCGAGACATAAATAAAGAGAACTACTATTGTTCATTTAATCTTAACATGTCACGTAACACATTTATTTGACACTACTTTAAATGCAATACCTTCAAGAACCCATGTTACTCTACTAGTTACCAGAATGTGATAAAATAATAGTTTTCACTTTGATAAGTGTATCAAGTCTGGGGCTGGTCATGTAAATAAATAAATCTTAGGTTTAAAATGAAACCTATTTCGATCTTCTAGCAATAATAGTTTACAAATTACAGGTCATCTAATTCGGCTACTTTTTTGCTGACACCCTGAAAAACACACTAAAATTGCGGTACTATGACTTTATTAGTTTTATAGATATACAGATATAAGCACACCATGTAGTATAAATAATTCCTTAAAAAATCCTTTTGAATTTTTTTTTCAAATCCTCAGGGAAAACTTTACCAACCTTTCCTTTTGCCTGTCTTTCCTCAGCTGCAAAAACCTTACCACCGCATCTTGGACATCCTTCACCAGGTTTGGCAACAGGTGGTTTGTAAGTGGATAAGTTAAATCCCTCTGTGCGTGCACTGTGTCAAAGATTGGGGTACAGCGCGTTGGTGAAAAGGGTGGGACGCGATTTTCTAAAACTAGGTACGTACCCTTCCTTTTGCCACCATCTCTTCTGCTGTGAAAACTTTACCGCCGCATCTTGGACATCCTTCACCGGGAGCCGCTTTAGGAGCATGGTAGACTTTGTAATTTTGACCTTCGTTCCTCAGAGTGAAGCTTTACCGATGAAAACAAAGGAAATAAAATATAAATAAAAATATTCAAATGAACAAAAGATTTTGAAACTGTGAAATTATGAGATATTAGTTTAATAATTCGGAAACGATAGAAATAAATTTTCAAAAATAAAAAAATAAAAAATTGAGATATAATAAATAAGATTTCCAAAATAAAGTGAAATGAATTAAGGTAGAAATATCCCGTTGTCGTCCCATAAAAACTCTCGGTTAATGAAAGAACCACTTTTGCTGAGATGAAATGATTTCGCTCGCTCTCTAACCAACTTTACAGTGGTAGTAAACCTTAGGACAACAATTTTCTCTCTTGTTGATATTTCATGTTTACATTATATAATATGGTTAATCTTATTCATTGACGTGTATATAGGTTCGAGTACAGTTATTGTTTAAAACTTCGTATAAAGACAGCTGATTGTGTAAACAAATCGATCGCAGCGCCATTTTTGCTGAAGCGGTGAACATCCTAGTTACATGCATATAATAATTTACATTTTTTCAGACGAATGAATTCTCACAAGTATACTATATAGTAACTAATTACTAACAACATTTTTTACAATAATTGCCAATATTTTAAATAAGTTCACTGCCCTTTTACTCTGTTTCGTTTATATCTGGAGCATCCGATTGGCTTTAATTTAATTTTCAACTATATTTCAAATTATTTTATTGCAAGCATCTTCAACTATAAAATTCAAAAGTATTATATACATATTTATATATAGATTTTATGAAATGAAATAATCTGGTAAAATTGTTAGGACTTGATAGGTCGATGGCATAGACTATCTATAACAAATTGAATAGGATGAAGCAGGTAAATTGCGGTACACCAACTAATTTCGGCGTCAAACCACAAAAACACTAATAAAATTCAAAAAGCTTCAAAATACTCATAAATATACCAATTATAACATTTATTGCACTTCGTTTGATACTCAACATTTTAGTATAAATTCAGTTCAGCAGGATTTAGAGATTCTTCGAAAAGTTGTTTGAAGTTAGCAGTGCCGCAATTTACCTATGTGACCCTATATCTAATAACTGTACCTAGGGTATACATAGTTAGGTGAATGGGTTTGTAACAGTTGGTGGGGTATGATTGGCCTTCAGTTCGCGCCAAATAAACAGAATCGCGTTACCTTCACTAGTACCTATTTCATAGATGTTGCGTAGTAAGGACATGCAGTTAGCCAAATATGATCGAGTGAAACCCTAAAATATTTAGGGTTTCACTCCCTAGGGTTTCACAGTAGCTACAATTTTTTTACACTTTCACTAAACTGTGATTATTCTTATTCGGAAACATCGATAATAGAATTTAATTAGGTATTGATTTTTAAAACCCCCATTCAATTACGCCACCTAGCGGTGCAAACCACAAGCTGCGTGTGTGAGTTTGTTTCGTTTGAGTTCATGTTTGTCAACAAATCTGTGCCAACGCCATCTAGCGGCAAGAATTACTATTTAACCATTTCTACAATCCCTAATTTCTCAGCAGTATTCATTATAAGGAAAAATGTCAGACATTTACTATATGACCACCCCAGGTATGGAATATTAATTTTGCTAATTTCAGTGGTACATAATGTATTTCGCTATCTAGATTGTCCTTGGTGGAATAAATATAATTTTGTAGTCTTTATCTTTTTCAAAAAAATCAGTAATTGATTTTTCACGATTTGTTTAAAATAACTTTTTAGCATTAAGGTGTGCCATTCGAATGATTACTTCATACCAAGGTACATGAACATAAAGGATATAGTAACTAGTAGACGACGCAAAAACATGAAATTCCTCGTATTTGCATGTTATATCGAGAAATTTGAATTCATTTTATAAGGGTTTCGTGTAAATGAAAAGTGAAAATGGCGATTGAACCTCAAAGTGAAATATATAGATATAATTCAGGTGTGTTTTTATTGTTCATTTCTTTTACTTTTCTATAAGAAATAAGGTCTTAAACATATTATACCTAGGAGAATAAACTAATGCTAGTTAACTGCTAAACTGTAGTTCCTATGAATAAAAATTAAGGAATAATATAATGGAAATACAATTCAATATGCCTAGTTAGTAATTTTAAGAAAAAAAAAATTAAAAGTGACTAAGCTTAAATAGGTGGTTTCATGTTTCAAAGTGTGGTCAGAGTCGCCATATCCGGTCACGCCGTGGTCACGTCAAACTAGATTAAATAAGCTGATTATCATACCCTGTATGTTACTGTACCCTGCTTCATACTAATCAGTTCATATGTACTATAGAAAGGAGTCTCTAACTGATGCTAATTTCATAAATCTTATTTTTCAAATTTCCTAATATTTTCTAATTTTCTAAATTTGTCAACTTGTACCCAGACCAATTTTAAAATATCTACAAGCATTTCAATAAGTTTGTTATTGGAACTGTAACATTAGTAATTGCCAAAAACAATTACAAATGCACTTTTCTTTGACTGTACACTGTACAGTGTACATTATGTAATTGTTTTTTATTTTGATGATATAATTATTATCTGATCATTCTATTTGAAATCATACAGGTTACTGAAGAGTTCTCCCCTACAAACAACGGTCTGTCGATTCGATGGAACAATCCATCGATTCGATATTCCAGGCAATCGAAAAGAAATCGAATCGATATACGTTGTTTATAGGGTCTGCTTATTTTTTTGTATATTTATCACATATCACCTCATATATCTTCACTGATTTTAAACGTTCAAGGATCTATGAAATCTTCAAGATTTTAATTCAGAGTGATAGGAAATGAACGTCGATTTCGGAAATTTTGGATTTTCATCGTAATAGTTATCCTTAAATGAACGTCACGTTTGCATTAGTTAAGTAAATCGCCATTATTAACAACAATTTAAGTTCGTTGAATGAATTATTCTATTTTCCAAACTCTTCTCTCAATCTCTTAATCTTCAGACCCAGAATCAAATATTAATAATGACTGAACCTTTGCTAATTCTTAACTATCTCGATAACTATAATTTATACACTCTATTAATTTTAATATCAATATATTCAGAAATATAGTTTTAGTTCTCGTCAGCGAAGTGGGTTTCGTTCTTGTCGACAGATTTAATGTTCCTCAATAATTTTTAGAAAGAGGCTCATGAAATTTTTAATTTTAAAGATCGTTTTCAATAGAAAATGAATGATAATAGGATCAGTTGTTGTTTAATTAGAATTGTATGGAACACTTTCTGTATCGAAATTTCATACTAGTAGTTTTGATCATAGTAAATAAATAGTAAAGTATGCTAAGTACAATATTGGAACGTCACACAAGCCGCTTCCATTTAAAAAAGTAAGAACTGTGCTATTATTCATTTGAATGTGCATTTTTATGGATATTACATTGAATATAATTGTGCTTTTATCACGTTTTACCCTCCATTCACTTATAATATTCAACTTGATAGCCTTCAAACCTGAAGGAACTAAGTTACATTCTCATTTATCTGATTAAATAAGAATTTTTATTAAAAATGTCATTCGTCAAATTGTGCTTAAAATAACCTTTTACTATAGGCAATCAAGTTCATATGTTAGATAATGGTCATTCATGTGCTTTGTCTCATTTTTTGTGTATGACGTCATTTATTTACATCGTTTCTGAAGACCGTATCAAGTTCACCGTCTATGAATTCGAACCTTAGCTTACTTCTCTATTTATGTACTTGGTTTTGATAATAGGTTGGAACCCTAACTTATCGAAGGTATGCTAAACATTTGTAAATATTACACCTGCTTAATTGGGTCATAAAATGTTCATCAGCGTTTTAAATCAAAATTTTAAAGAAATATGAATCGTCTGTAACGAGTATCCATAATTATTCTAAAATTGTTCAATTAGGTTCAACTTCTCACGGACCTCTCATATTAAATTTTTCCGAGTGAATTTGAGACAAAATGAACTCTCCAAAATTCTGACCATTTTTCATGTTTAACTCCAATAACTGATTTCATAATATTTTAATCAGGAAATTAATAGAAGCAGAAACTAGATATCCTCGCCAGCGATAATTTCCTCTACATTATCAGAAACAGGTATAAATATCAAGAAATTAACTAGTTGAATATCGCTGTAATCAGACACTCATAGTACTCGGAAAGTGGGTGCTAACATAGGTCATATGTCAGAATTTTTTATGGTCAGATTGGTTCGTAACTTATTTTAATTCCCACTTTCAAAGTACTGAGACTAACTCCTATCAGCCATCACTTTTCAAATGGTATGTAAGTAGGTAGGTAGCAGTTTGAACCTATCTGCTCTAATCATGTCTTTTTACTTGAAACAAAGTTATTGCTATAAATTGTATTATCTTTCGCTTTTGAAAGATTTGCAACTTGCTCTTCTGGAAAATGAAGAGCTGTTTACTTCCCATTTGTACTAAACTGTCAAAATGATCTATTTATCTTGATGTAAAATCCAATTGATTGCATTATAAAATTCCGGTGAATCGAATCGTATAAGTACTATCTTTTTCTTCTCTTTTTGCATTATTGGTTCTTTCTAAATCCGAATGATGTTGAAATCATAGGTATAAAATTATGTTATTTTATTGTTCTGTTTTTAACTTTCTTCGTATGATATGAAATTTTATTTAACAATTATTATATATAATTTGTGAGGGCTAAATTCAAAAGTAAGTCTTTCTGTCTATGAAATTTAAACTTCATAGAAATTCCTATGGTTAAACGAAATAAAATTTGTAAATCTAAATAATATATAAACTGAAGAGAATAAATAACACATAAGATAAAGAATAAATAAAATAATAATGGAGAACTGTTGAACTTACCTTTTCTCTCTCAATGCATCAGGAAATTCTTCATCATCAGCAGTTTCAGTTTCTTTTTACATACTAAATATCTGATTCATAGCC
The DNA here is from genome assembly GCA_947561585.1 of Caprella mutica. Lineage (NCBI taxonomy): Eukaryota > Metazoa > Arthropoda > Malacostraca > Amphipoda > Caprellidae > Caprella > Caprella mutica. Next base: position 599,451 of record CANNZV010000079.1, on the reverse strand, counting down.
CACTTTGAAAATAGTCCGTTTTACGATTATTAAAATTAATATCAACTTTTACTTGATTCAGTACAAAAGAGGTAAGGCATGCAGTATTTTTTTATAAAAAGTCGGAGTATTTGAAATTCTTCTTCTGAATTCAACAGTTATTGAAAAAAATATTAGCACTTTTAATCACTGAGGAATGAGGTGGTTGAAGTTAAAATATAGAAGATAACAATATATACAATTATCTTAAACCAATGAATATGAATCTATGAATTGAGTCTTCATAGATTCTCTTTCTATGATTTAGTAGAAGTATTTGTGTTGTACTATTTTCAAAGAGGGCCATATTTACTACTAACATTTTCTTTTTCTCTTTATATCATTTTCATTTTAGGTTCCATTCGACTGATAAATTATTAATGGTTCTATCTTAAGTTTTACATCAAATTCTTATATGTTTGAACTTATGAATTCTAAGTTGATTTTTTTTTTGTTATTTTCTCTTTGAACTAACTGATGAATATTAGAATTGCATAACATATTATTTCAATATCAACAGTTTTTTTGAGGAAGAACCAATTTAAATTAATGGGGGCAAAATGTATGAATATATAAAGTTGCAACTTATTATATATTCTTAAAAACAATTCTGTCTTCTATTCTGAAATGCTTATTAAAAAGTTTCCTTTTTGGAAAAAGCTTCATTAATAAATGATCCCTTCAAAGATCCAATTGAATTAGTTCATCTTCAGCTTTTTTCAGATGAAACTATTTCAGATGGGAAGGTTCGTTCATAATACCTCGTAATCCAGAAGGTGGAAATAGTAACGCTCGTTTCAATATTCCGACGGGAGACATAATTCGATTTTCAAAAGGTATATTTTTGGCATTGGGTGAAAGAGAGACGTGTAAATTTGAAAGAAATCTCGTTTCTCTGGTTGAAAACTGGCAAGAAACTCTGGTACAAGAAGTGTGTAAAGCAGTAAAGTAATGAGAAGGTGCTAATGTGCTTAGTAGAGCTGCTACCAAAACTTAGTAATTATGACCATATTTCTATGGACATGTTTACATTTTAGTTACAGTTACCTAGCACACTTTAGCTCAGACAAAAACAGAGGTTAGAGGGCTTTGTAAGATATGTATAAAAACTCTACAGAATTATCTCCACGATGAAACACATAGAACGTTACTGTTCTCCACCTTCCCGTGATATACAATTTACTTTCTCAACATTTATCATCCCCAAAACTGTTGGATTCTACTCTCAAAAAGAATTAATGAGGGGTTAATTTGAGTTTGATAAATAAAACGCAGGAATCATCTCTATGGCAATATATTTCAATGAAAAAAAATGATATTCCACAAAAAATGGCTTCAGTTATTCTAGACCAAATTATAATGCAAATGAGCGAATTATGACAATTCAGTGTGCAAAAATATAATAAGAACAATCATATCATTTATGACCAATTGGTTCATATTATAATTAGTCTGCTAAAAGTATTTTTCTAGAAGCGAGAGTGGAAGAGTGATGTCAGTTCTTAAGGCAGTGGGAGAGGCGTAGCAAAATAACAGTAACTAGATTTAACTAAAAATAATAAGCGTAATGGTAGGCGATCTGAACACCAATGGAAACTTGGGCTGTTTTCAATTAAACTAAACGTATAATCAATTTGAGATTTCGTTTTAAATATAAGATGCAAAAGACGATAGGATAGAAACTGAGATTAAAAAGTCAGAGAATCGAAAAAGGAAAAAGTGATATCAGTTCTAAAAAGGAGGCATAGTTAGGATAGCAGGGATCTTTGTTTTAATTACAATCAGAGATCAATTGTCAAATTCTAAATTACATTTCGCCACCTACAGTTAGTGTTAATAAGCAGCATAAGCGTATAAGACCTAATATTAATTAATGAGCATAATGATATGATTGATTTTCTTTCTGGGCAAGTAGTGCCTTAAAGAGAGACTAAAACTTTTACAATAGCAAATACATTAAAAGTAATACAATGATAGAAATTAACAAACACAAACATGACTAGCGAAAATGATTAAGATTACACAATCACTATAACAAAATTGAGAGAAGTGTGGTAGATATTGATGATGAAGTCGATTTGCAAGACCATCAATACCTAGGTACTTCTCAACGTACAAAAAAGTTTTATTTTGAGACTATCTAGATGGATGATGCGTACTGTAGCTTACTGCTGCAAGCTGCAGGGAGATAAAGTAAAAAGGAAAAATGGCGTCAGTTGAAATTCTGGTCAATTTCAGTTCCGACTGAAGCTATATGAGCATTTGCAAATTTCATAAATTTCATGTTGCCTAATATAGAAGGAGGCGTAGAGCTCGTAACTGTGCGCAAAACTTCCCAACTGGTTGATAGGTGGTACGCTTCATGGATGTTTAGTGTGTTTGGTATTGTGAATTTGACTTACTCGTGTGAATCAGTTTTCACCGCTGAAATGGGTGATACATAATTCCATCAGAAGAATTACTTTAAAATATTTTCAAAACCCAAAAGAAAATAAACTTCGTAGCATTTAAAAAATGTAGGTTTCGGGGAGGTAGGCGCATTCAAAATAAATCGGGGTTCAAATGAATGATTCAGCCTGATTGTGATTAGCGGGTGTAGTGTGATTTTGCAGCAGGAGATGAATTAAATATACTAAGTTCGTTCTATAACATGGTGAATACTTTCAATTACATGAATCAGTAAAAACTAAAAGTTTTAAGCAGAGTCTAGCTCTTTTACCAACAAACCGCTGACCAAATTAAACAGCTTTATTTCCTCAATTTTCTTTCAGGTATATCCCGTTAGTAACTAGACTCAGGTTATTCTATTTATTCAAGTTTTTTCTTTCGTCAAAGCGTTATAAATTATAAAGAGTGTTGCATTTCGCCAGTGGTTATAGCTGATTAAAGAATAATACTCTGCAAAACGTTTCAGCACGCCAAGTTATACGCCATAACGACCTTACTATATTTATTCATTAGCGGAATTCGATAAAAGGCAAATAAACGGAAAATAAATGTGATGGTGTGTTGTAAAATAAAAGTTTGTAAGGTTTTCGTTAGTGTGAGTGTGATGAATAAAAAAAATAACGGGTGAAATAAATAAAGCGATAAACCAATTGAGAAGCTGGTGCGTGAGTGGAAAAAAAACTTAAAGCAATGCTAGGTAACAGTAAAAATATAAATTTCATATTTTACTTCATTATATATCATATCTATTAATTAGGAAAGGCCCTCTAACCCCTATTTAGAGGGATACACGAATAAAGGAAAAGAAAGAAAAAACAAAAAGAAATGATCACATACATAAATTATTGAGGGCAATAGAGAAACGGATACCAGAGCGCAGTTAATATTCTAACCAATTTCTCCCAAGCCAAAAACATATTCTTTTTCGAAATATGCCCACTGTCATTTGGTTAATTCGAAAAATGAAGATTCAATAGAAATGTGTTGTAAAAGTTTTTTCGCATACTTCATTAGAATGGTTAGAATGGGTTAAAATGAAAAAAATTAGTTCAGTATTCTTATTGGAAGTGCAACTTATTTTTTTCTTTTCTATTCGGGATGGTGCTCGATATTCAGTTTGATGAAAGAAAGAGATTGGTTCATAACGAAAATAGTGGAATAATGGGGTTGAAATTGGGGGAATGTGTTTGTAAACTTACTCTAAGTGAGCTCCAGTGTCCATGCTGAGTCCAGCAGCACCGCCGCCGAAACCATAACCCTTGGGACCGAATTTGCGACCATGGCACTGTTTGCAGTAAAGAACTTTCTCGTGGCAGTTGAGATTGGTGGAATCAAGCATCTTGTTGCACATGCCTGGGATAGGAAAAAGGAGAAGCTTAGCTGAGTACGATGGATAGTGATGAATAAGTTTGTTTTCACTTAGAAACTCAGTTATTCCAGTAAACATTATAGATAAATAAATTATACTTACTGCATTTGAAACATTCCTTGTGGAAGGAAAGTTCTCCAACCTTTCTGGATTCGGCAGCATACACGGATTTGGTGCATTTTGGGCATTTGATTTGTTCGGGTGCTTTGAAAGGCATGTTGGATATGTGGTTGTTTTTCTGTAAATGAAGTTATTATTTTCTTAAGTGATTGGACAATTTCCTAATAAAATATAAAATTTATCGTGCATGGAGAAGTGTGAACTAGATAAAAACAATATGAAATTATCGTTTGGATTCATTTTATTTTGATTAAAAAAATTATTTCGAATTATTGAAAGTCATTTCAATTACGATAAAAATATTTCAACAGATCATGCTCATTTATCAACTATTCTATCAAAATTCATGCAACACTGTTTTGAAAATGCTGATGATCAGTATGATGACTAAGGTACAAGTTTCATCGCCTAAGCAACAACGCCTAGCGATGCGTTGTGTCGTGATGCAAGTTCTATTCTAGGGTTGGCAGTCTTTACTGTAGGTATCTGGGAGTGCACTCGATCAGGCAGATATTCTCTTGGAGTTAAGCCAAACTCTACCACATGACCGGTAAATATAGGTAGGTCACGATGCAAGAGTTTAACCACCATATTAAATGATAAAATTTCGTATTGAATTTATAAATGATAAAAGAATTCAATTTTACAAATAAACTAGTTTTGATTTTATATGAAAAATAGTATTTAGTACAAAATCAAATTTGAAGTTTAGAATGTAAAAATTTAATTCTTTAAATTTAGAGACTACCGAGGCAGGTTTATTCTAAAGCTTATTATATTGAAGTTTATTTCAAAACTAGTAATAATTGAGCTAAATTGTGTTGCACTGTGTCTTATTATATCACATCCAATGAATGAAACTATCGCTTCGAGCACAAAAATTGAGAGGAAACCGAACTGAAATCCTCATCGCACTGATATTCACTGCAAATTTTTCTATCTTTCACAAGTTACCTTTCTAAAGGGAAAGGCTTAGATGGGACGCTTTTCGACAGGGGCTGCTACCTCCTTTCAACTCGGCTTGAAGCGACTGAGCGAAGATTCTCACAGCAGTGACTTTTTGGCATGTCAGACCGCCCCCTTCTTCGGCTCTGAAAATACCTGAATGCTGCTCATTTCCAAAAATAGAACACAACCAGCACAAGGTTGTAAAACGCCCACAGATTCGTGGGAGTTTCCTACTGTACTCTCCTCCCATTTTTGCCGTCAGTTTCGGTACACCCCTTACCCGCACCCCTACCTCCTCGCCCCATCCCTGTGGTGAACGAGATGAATCTCATGGTCAACAAGTGAACTCGTGTAAAGTGCGAAGAATATTCGACATCAATCCTACATGATGAGTCAGACATGAAAATATAATTTGGACTTTTGGGACTGACTAGGATCATCAAAAATCTTATTCAAGAATTTCAGCCCTTTCTGTGAAGCTGACCAAATTGTAACTTCTGTGTATGAAAATTGAAGAATTTGGTATGTTTAGAATTAAGTCTTTGTGAATTATATAATAGTAAGTTAAGGCGCATTGTATTTAATTTATAAATGATTTCTGGAAAGTAAATTTTAAAGAAAAAATATTTAAACGAGAGAAAAATACCACGATGAAGAATTTACCTGAGGATATAAGAAAAATAATTATATATTTTTGGGGCCTAACTTCAAAAACATTAAATAAAAATCATAAAGAGAGGCTTCACGTTCTTCGATGATTGTTTTGAGATTTCTCCCAAAATAAAGCATGACAATCGCAGATGTGCGACATTGTTTTAGGGTGAGTCACTGCAAGGTTTGATAGAAGCTAGTCACTGTAATAGTTCTCTCTTCGTGGGATGATTGAATGTTCCAACAGTTTTTAATAAACGTATGAAATCATCAATTGATAGTTTAGATACATAAATATATTCTTAAATTTTTAAATAGTCTTTAACCCTCTATTGTTCTAGTTATCATAAACTCAGTAATAAAACATGTTTGCTGACAATTAGAAATTTAAGTGTAACCGCAATTTCTGCAGTTGTTTAAATGCCCTCACTAGGTGAACTTCTTTATAATAATACTTCCATGAACATGCAGTGTACCAATGTTTAATGGGAAATTAGAATTAGTATTAAAGTCAGTTCAAACCTTTATTCTGTTTTGTACCTAATAATGTTCAATAATTTAATCCATATATACGTAGTTATTTGTATTACTGAGTTTATTTGTTTATATTTACAGATTACTCCAAACTAATTTGAAACTACCTATTAATATTTATTAATATCAGTTAACTTTGTGTGCCTCTATTGAAAAGAATAAGAAAACAACTGTGCTTTTAATTCTCCATTCCCACCTGACATTGAGCTCCAAAGTCTAATTTTATTTACAGTATCAAACTAGAGTATCAAAGGTACGGGATCTCGTTCCAATAAAATTCGAACACTAGGTTCACTTAAATACTAAAAGGACAAAAATCTACGAATCCTACAATTGTTTCAAATTAATGCTGGTATCAAGTCACCGAAAAATTTCTAGTTTGAAATAATGCATAGAACACCATTAAAAAATGTCAGTGGTGGGGTGGAGGTCCATGATGTGCATTCGATTAAAGATTTAAAAGGTGACAATGAAGAACTTTCGAATCAAGATAAAAGTGCTCTACCAATATCGAAACTATCTTCTCTAACTCGTATGAAAAATGAAATTCTGGAATTATGTCCAGAATATTCCTCGAATCTTCCTCTCATTACTGCAAAGTTCAACGAATATCTGGTGCGGCTAGAAAATCTACACGCTGCATGTGACTGTGAACACTCTAAATCATGGCTTTCTACTCACTTAGCGTCTATTGAACAATTTAGAGTGAAGATTGAAAAAATAATACATCCAAATCATAGTGGTGCAATACCGAAGAAGAAATTATCCCTATCTGTGAAATCTAAGTCCGTTAAATCTTCAGGCTCCAGTGTGTCCGCAGCTCGGCTAAAACTAGCAGAACAAAAATCTAAAGCGCTGGCTAAAAAATTGGCTATTGAAAAAGAAAGTGCACTGCATCAAGAAGAATTGGAGTTACAGGCGAAAATGAACAAGATAAAATACGATAAAGAAAGAGTGAAACAGGAGCAAGAGCTTCATCAAGCTCAATTGTTAGAGGAGGAGTTGAACAGGATAGAAGCTTCGGAAGATAGCAGCATTGGATCTCGACATTCTCTTGCAAGTGAGGTAAACAATGAACAGAATCCTCCCAATTCAGTTCTGCCAAATGATACTTTGTTGGCTATTCTTCATAACCAAAATAACATATCAAGTAAGTTGATTAATAGCCAAACTAAATCTGCGCTACCTAAAACCGACTTAGAAAAATTTGATGGTTCAGATATCACTAAATTTAAATCCTTTTTGTTATCTTTCGAGCGAACTATTGAGATGAAGTGTGACAGCTACGCTGATAAAATGATATATTTGCTACAATATACAAAGGGTGATGCTAGAAAATTAGTAGAATCTTGTTCACACTATGATCCAGAAGTAGGGTTTATTAAAGCTAAGGAAATGCTGATAGAAGAATACGGTAATGAGCATAAAATTGCTAATACTTATATTCAAAAGTTGAATGCTTGGCTCCCTATTAAAAGAGAGGATTCTGATGCTCTTTATGAACTATCATTGTTTCTAATTAATTGTAATTTCTATTTAGAAAACATGTCTTACAATAACCAAATGAATAGTCCTAAAGAACTTATGAATGTAGTTATGAAACTACCTTATAAGATCAGAGAAAACTGGCGACGTTTAACCTATTCTCATACGAAATCTGGAAGAATGATAACTTTTGGAACTTTAGTAGAATTTATTTCCGAAGAAGCCAGTATGCTTAGGCAACCACTATTTAGCAACATTTCTGATGAGCGAACGCCTGAAACAAAATTAAAAGTTAGAACTAAAAATTTAACTACTTTTGATGACTGTGAGACTAAAAGTCAGACTAACATTGATAACAAGTATTGTTATTGTTGTAAAAAGAACAATCACTCTTTAGATGTTTGCAAGTTTTTTCAGACTAAGAGTAGGAGAGAGAAATCTGAGTTTATTAAAAAATTAAAACTCTGTTTCGCTTGCTTAAGAAATAATCATGTATCGAAAGATTGTCCTAATAAGAAACAATGTAAAATATGTCTTAAAATGCATCCCACTGTTCTACATTTCGCTACTGCTGATAAATTAGGAAGTAATTCAGATAGTGAAGAATCTGTGTCAATAACTACAAATAAAACTTCAAATAATGCCAGTCGTAAAGTAATGTATCCAGTTTTGCCTGTTAAAATGAGAATTGGTAATTGTAATGAAGAAATTATCACTAACATTATTCTGGATAGTTGTTCGTCGGATTGTTGGGTGAATGAAGGGTTGCTCTCAAAGTTTTCTGTCACTCTTAAAGAAAAGGTAGTAAGACTTACTACGATGCAGAACACCAATACAGAAACTACTACTAAAGTAGTAAACAACATAAGGTTGTTCAACTTGAGTGAAACGGAAGAATACGTAATTCCAGTTTGTTACACTCAAAGTAACTCTAAATGGCCATTCAGTAAGAAAGACGTACCAACAGAAGAAGATGTCAAACCTTATTCCCACCTTGCTGAAGTGCCATTTAATTTCGTAGATGAGCAAATCGGTCTACTAATTGGCATGAACGCACCTGCAGTTCTCAAACCTAAGCAGATAGTCGAGGGAGGGGAGGACGAACCATTCGCATCTCTACACATCTTCGGCTACGCTCTAAATGGACCTGTTAAGGGAGAAAAGAGGTTAGTTTGCAATAAAACTGAAATAACTGATACAAATCAAGAATTGCATGAATACATTGATAAAGTTTTTGCTAAAGATTTTCATGACAATTTTAGTGGAACTAGCCACTCTCAGGAAGATAAAATTTGGTTGTCAAAGGTAAAAAAGAGTACTAAGTTACTACCTAATAATCATTACGAAATTAGCTTACCTTTTAGAGATTCGGTCAAGTTGGTAAACAATAGAAATCAAGCTCTTGCAAGATTTAATTCAACTGTGAAGAGATTGTTGAAGGAACCTTCTTATTTTGAAGACTATAAAAAATTTATGAATGTTATGTTAGAAAATAATTTCATGGAAGAAGTCCCTGAGGAGGAAATGTATGTTAAAACACGAACTGTTTTCTACATAACTCACCATGGCGTCTATCACAAACAAAAGGGAAAATTAAGGGTGGTCTACAACTGTTCTTTGAAGCACATGGGACTCTCGTTGAACGATGCATTGCTGCAAGGACCTGATTTGACAAGCAATTTAATTGGAGTTTTGATGCGGTTCAGGGAAGATTTATGCGGATTTGCCGGAGACATAGAAAAAATGTTTTACCAGGTGAAAGTACCAGAAAGAGATCGCGATGCTATGAGGTTCTTCTGGTTCGACTCTAACTACGAAAAATTTAAAGAATTTAGAATGTGCGTTCATGTCTTTGGAGCAACTAGTTCCCCTAGTATTGCTACTTACGCTCTGCAGTTGACAGTGAAACACAACGAAAATTTTTCTGTAGAAGCTAGAAGTTCTATTCTTCACAACTTCTACGTAGACGATTTATTGAAATCTACTGGAGATTCTGGGACTGCGTTTGAACTATTGGAGGAGATCAAATTGCTAACTGCTAAAGGAGGATTCAAACTAACATCATTCTCTTCAAATAACGTGGACCTATTAAAAAAATTGTCTAAAGATGAGTTATCTGGATCATTGAAGACCCACGATATCCTTGAGTCTGGCCTTCCTTCTGACAGAACCTTAGGGGTGGTATGGCACCCTGAAAATGACATGTTGAGTTTCAACATGAAGCCAACTTCTGAAATGAAAGAACCATTAACTAAGAGAACAATGTTAAAATTCATGGCTTCAATTTACGACCCGTTAGGTCTAGCATGTCCCCTACTGATAATTGCTAAAAGCTTGTTTCAGGAGATGTGCAGATTAAAACTTAAATGGGATGACATTCCCGATGATAAAATTCAATGCGCTTGGAATAAATGGAAGAACGATATAACTGGTTTGGCATGTTACAACGTACCAAGATGTCTACAAAGTAATTCTTCAGCGGTTCGTGAGTTACATCTGTTTCTCGATGGAAGCGAAAAAGCATACGGTTGTGTTGCATATCTGAAATGCATTTGTGCCGACAACACTAAAGTAACTATAGTTTCTGCAAAGAGTAGACTAACTCCAATAAGTGGGACAGCTCTGGTTACAACTCCTAGAATTGAACTGGCAGCTGCTAAATTAGGAGTGGATCTTCTATTGAAATTGCGTGAAGAACTCAGTTTAAAAATAGATAAAGAATACATGTGGAGTGATAGTGTCACAGTTTTGAGATATATTAAAAATGAAACTTCCCGTTTTCAAAGATTTGTTGCTAACAAGATTTCATTCATTCGAAATTTCACTACTACTAATCAATGGTTCTACGTACCTTCCATACAGAATCCAGCGGACCTGATTACTCGTGGAGCGACTGTAGCCAAGCTGAAATCCTCGTGTCTGTGGAATGAAGGTCCTAAATTTCTCAAAACTTCGGATTATCCAGCTCAAACTTATGAAGTTTCATTAACTTCTCATGATTCAGAGATCAAAAAAGAGCTAACTTGTCATACTACGTCGATCGAACAAACCCCCTTGGACAAGCTAATGACAAGTACTTCTAGTTTCTACAAGTTAAAACTAAGAGTTGCTTACTTATTAAGACTAAAATCCCTACTTCGTAAAGAGACTAGAACTGAGGGCTCGATTTCTGTTGAAGAGCTCGAGATTGCAGAAACAGAGATATTCAAGTACATGCAGAAAGGGGAGTATTCGGAAATTATGCAATCCATTAGTAAAGGTAAGAATATTCCAAAGAAACATCACTTAAATAAGCTGTCTCCTTTCATCGATGCCAATAATATACTGAGAGTTGGTGGTCGAATTCAAAACTCGACGGCAACATTTGAGGTTAAACATCCTATAATTCTACCCAAGTCAAGTAGTATAACTTCCATGATAGTCGAAGAAATTCATAGAGATCTTGGTCATTCTGGAAGAGAATCTATGCTTTGTAAATTACGTGGTAAATTTTGGATTGTTGGTGCTAATAACCTAGTCAGAAAAATGGTCAATAATTGTATAACATGCCGAAAATATCATGGAAATTCTGCTACCCAAATGATGAGTAATTTACCTACAACGAGAGTTACTGCAGATATACCTGCCTTTACTCATGTGGGGTTAGATTGTTTTGGTCCATTCGACACTATTTGTGGTCGTAAAGTGCATAAGAGATACGGGCTAATATTTATTTGTTTCAGTAGCAAAGCAGTTCATCTTGAAACTCTCCATTCCCTGTCCACTGACTCCTTTATAAGCGGCTTACGCAGATTCATAAGTCGAAGAGGCAACGTAAACTCTATTACTTCAGACAATGGTACCAATTTTAGGGGAGGTGAAAGGGAGTTAAAGAAGTCCATTGAAGAATGGAATTCTAGCACCGTAGCGAATTGGTTGAGACAAAAGAAGATCAAGTGGAATTTCAATCCTCCTGGAGCCTCTCACTTTGGAGGGATATGGGAGAGGCAAATACGGTCAGTTCGGAAAGTGCTAAGCGGTCTTCTGTCCCAACAACCCATGAAGTTCACGGATGAGCTTCTTAGTACATTACTCTGTGAAGTGGAATCTATATTGAACAATCGACCATTGACTGAGGTAATTAATGATCCCAAGGGTGATTATCCGTTAACTCCAAATCATTTGTTGCTATTGAATGCTGGAGTGACCTTTCCACCTGGTCTGTTCTCAAAGGAAGACTCTTGTGCTAAAAGACGTTATAAGCAGGTACAATATTTGGCAAATCTTTTCTGGTCAAGATGGAAAAGAGAATATCTAGTTCTGTTACAAGAGAAGCAAAAATGGCACGACAACAGGAGATCCTTGGAGGTCGGAGACTTGGTATTAGTCATAGACGTAAATCTTCCACGTAACCAGTGGCCGTTGGGCGTCATCGAGGAAACCATGAAGGATAAGTTCGACTATGTTCGAGTTGTCAAGATTCGCACTGCAAAATATAGAAACTCAAAGTCTAAATTTGGATCAGTCATGCTAAGGAGACCTATTTCTAAAGTTATAGTTCTGAAGAATAATGATAAATTTAATTATTAACTTTTGTACATTTGTTTGTTGTTTGATGTTTAGATAATTTGTGTTTGATATTGAGTGAAATCTTAATAATTTACCTATGAACTTTTAGGTATCGTTTAGATGAAACTCATATTATGGGAGGGTGTAACCGCAATTTCTGCAGTTGTTTAAATGCCCTCACTAGGTGAACTTCTTTATAATAATACTTCCATGAACATGCAGTGTACCAATGTTTAATGGGAAATTAGAATTAGTATTAAAGTCAGTTCAAACCTTTATTCTGTTTTGTACCTAATAATGTTCAATAATTTAATCCATATATACGTAGTTATTTGTATTACTGAGTTTATTTGTTTATATTTACAGATTACTCCAAACTAATTTGAAACTACCTATTAATATTTATTAATATCAGTTAACTTTGTGTGCCTCTATTGAAAAGAATAAGAAAACAACTGTGCTTTTAATTCTCCATTCCCACCTGACATTGAGCTCCAAAGTCTAATTTTATTTACAGTATCAAACTAGAGTATCAAAGGTACGGGATCTCGTTCCAATAAAATTCGAACACTAGGTTCACTTAAATACTAAAAGGACAAAAATCTACGAATCCTACATTAAGTAAGTGCTATTTTTCGATCTTATCATATTTAAATACTAGTTACTGAATATACAGTAACTAATATATCGACATAAGGAAAAATAAAGTAAATAAATAAATCATGTGTGAAAGTAATAACAATTGCCAATGGTATGAAGTCAATAACGTGTATATGTTAGTTATAAATACTATTGTTTTTTACCCTCAATAACCAACCTAGTTTAATGAATAGAGTATAAAGCCGAAGAATTTATTATAAAGAATGTAATTATGAGCTGAATTAAATAGCTACACTATCGGTTAATAATTACATAGATAGTAATTTATACTATTTAATTGTTATTGGCGGTGCCATATTCATATGTTTTTCAATCGGTTAACCGATTCATTCTGTTAAGGGGTATGTCCACTTTGTTTTATATTTTGTCTACTATGTTATTTATTCAATTATTACCCAAAACCATTCATCTTTTCCATTCCGTAAAATGTGTATCAATAGTTAAGGTGTTCCACAAGGATCACTATTGGGACCTTCATTGTTCTTCATGTATATAAATGAAACGCTCGATATATTGATATTGCAATATTTACAATATTTACTATCGATGTTCATAGTAAATAATACCTCAATGTTGAATATTATTTAATTTCATATACTTTTTTAAGCAGTTATAAAAAGCAGAATAAAATCTAAGGATATATGATCCAACTACGTAAAATTATTGTCATGGATTCATATCTCATATACAAAGTATAAATTATTTAACTTAGTGACTATACTGGCCTCTTCCTTGGGTATGTTCTTCAACTGTAGTATTGACTCGTAAATATTTGTGTTAAAGCTCTTTGAATTGGTCTTAGAAAACCACCTCGGTGTAAGTAAATGCGATGTTTTCCCTCTTTGTGACCCATTCTTTGTTTAAACATTTACCAAGTATGCTAGTTTTTCCCTCTTTTTATTTCCTTACAATCAACAAACAATGTAACTTTGAATTTATAATACAGTTGAGCATATTGCAGTAATGAATAATCTCATAAATAGTGTCTTTTTGTCACATTCCTAGGTAAGTGATAGTTCTCAGAGTAGCTTTACTGCACTCATGAGCTATGAGCATTATCATCGATTAGTGGAAGGTGTTCATGGAGCCACTTTCCTTTCTGACTGCTTCTTCGAGGTCTATTGTATTTAATTTCGATTTAATATCGAAACAGACGATAAATCCCATAATAAATAATTGAATTATGAGAGTACAGAATAGTTTTATTCAAAAAACTAAAACAACCAAACTAGCAATAGACGATGGATAATTTCAAGCGAGTTCTACAGCTAATTAGATTTCCTATTTATAAACATAACGAGCTTCAGTGGTGACTTTCTTTTCTCAGAAGTATATTGAATAAAAGCGCTCTTAATTGTAGCTTCTGCACTACTGCAATTCAGTTCTTCAGATAAGCATGCCAATGTTGATACTATAAATTAGCAATGGGAGCTTTAAACTGTACGTGTATTGGACTGAGAATGCTGATATTTTGCATTTTATTACCGAATTACGTATTTGATTGAAGAATGAAGTTCCTACCAAATTTCTAGTTTATTACATGTAGTTTAGTCCTATCTTAATTCTTATCCTTTCCACCCAGGATATGGCACACATGTGTACCAGTTCCATTCTGATTATGAAATACACTCTATATGAAGGGTGAAATGAAATGATCGTCCGTAGTGTATTTTTATTGATAACTTGCTGAAAAATTTTAGGTCTGATATTCGTTTTGAAGTTTTCTACGTTTATCTGCTTACCAACCAATAAAAGTGAAATAAAGACGAAATCTAGATTGAGGAAATCATTTACTGTATATCGTCAGAGTGTGTAAAATTAATTGGTCTTTTGCTTATATGCACTATAGTGTGGTTACTGTTCTCAAAGTGGTATCAAACTAACTACCTATTTAATTAGGGAAGTTTACGTTCCCAGTCTGTACTAAGTATACAAACGAACCTTTCTTTTCACCATAGAACCGACAAGACTGGTATATGTGATTTTTAGGTTTAGACTCTAATTATTATAGAGTAAGAGCTCAAGTTTTTTAATGATATAAGTAAAATACATTATTAATTATTTAGATCACATGTAGAATCATCACCACAGTCAAGTTTGGAGTAATGATTCTACGAATCTACTTGTGTGAATTCTTGGAGAAAGATTCTGCATATGTGAACTCTTATGGTGACTATTCTACATCTGTGAACTCTTAGGGTGACGATTCTCTATGTATGAACTATTGGGGTGACTATTCTACATGTGTGAACTCTTATGGTGACTATTCTACATCTGTGAACTCTTAGGGTGACGATTCTCTATGTATGAATTATTGGGGTGACGATTTTACATGTGTGAACTCTTGTGGTGACGATTCTACTTGTGATTAATCCTTTGTTTATATTGTAGAATTTAAGAAATAATCATAATTGTAGAATTTAAGAAATAATTATAAGCGTAGAATTTAACCTATTTCAACGTGGTATCATAGTTAAGAAAGATTCCAATATAGATTCTTCAAATTAACCAAATTTGATAACCAAATTTCTCTTAAAAACGCAGCAGAATATTTTTTCACGAAATAATCATCCCTCTCCAAAATGACGATTCAATTGAAGTAATCTCGTAGAATAGTCATCAATAAGGTGACGATTCTACGATTTACATTGGGAATAATAGGGGTCATTATTTTACACGTGTGAGTCCTTTGGGTGACAAATTCAATTTGTGATCAGATTATTTTGATATTCTTATAGAAGTACCATAAAATACCGTAGAATATATTTATATACAAATTATGAATTATATATATATATATAAACATAGTCTTGCCCTACTGCTGAAGATGACGTATATCAAAAGTACTCGTCTATCAAGCAGATCAGATTTGTGTTAAGATAACTGACTACTTTATATCCTTTGATGTTGAAACATGTGTGTGGGGAGAGTGGGTTAACGTGGGTGTCACCTGTCACCCTCCCACCGATTGGGGTCTCTAGACTTTTTCCGATAATTAACTGCGAGTAGAAAGATAATCATGTTTTAATATAAGTGTGTCATGATAGCGTTCTGATGCTCGTTTATAATAGATATTCTTGTGTTTGAGCCAATAGATTTCTCTCTGAAGATGTTAGGTATATCACTTCATCTGTGGACGAATATGGTAAGAAAATTATAATGTGGCAATTGGTATAATTAACTAGTGTACCTTCCCGTTCAAATTAACGGGTTTTCAATAGTATTACTATTGGTGCAACGTAACAACCCATACAGTCCGTTATTTCCGATTTAGTTATTTATTGATTAATGACTATTATATTATACCCTGCAGTGTTCCAATTCCTTTTCAAATTCATTTATTTTTCTGCTTAGACTGATATATTTATAGATAAAATCTATACTATAATAAGAGCCGCTTCTGTCTGTCCGTGTGTCACAAAATGGGTTAATCAGTCATTCTATCAACAGCGCTTCATAAAGTTGGTGCAAATAAAAGAAAAATATGAGAAACAGTAGTAATTGAAAAGGAAAACTAATAATTTGCTGCAGTATCGTTGATACGGGGGGTCACACGGAAATAATTTATTGGAAATATAAGAGTTTTAATTCTAAAGAGTGAAAAATATAATTTTAGATAAATTAAATATATTAATATGTATACATATATGTGCATTTGAATATAATCTTAAACCCATTATATCAATTGAACACTCGATGCATGAACAACAGGTACTGTACTAGTAAATATAAAATTTGAATAAAAACATTGACATTAAAATTATAACAATCTATTGCCGTGCGTATCATGACTTCATTTTTTCCTATTTAATTGATTACTGAAAGTGGTACACGACAATATAAAAAGATCCTGAGGCTAAAAATACGCAAAATAGGTTATAATAAAACTAAGAAAAAGGGAATATGCCAATGAAGCACACAATTTTATTATACAATCATATTAATTTTAGTGAACATTACTAAAACAGTTTTTTCATCGTTTCCTTATTCTACAATTCATATAAATGATAAGGTTTCCCATAACCAACAAGTCAATTTAAAAAGGATCGTACATATTTCCAGCAGGTGTCATAGTTCACACTTCAGAGATCATTACTAATATTACCAATAATGAAACTTATGGAAAATAATGTTTCTATAAATTTTTAAAAGCAAATATCAATTAAAGTGACATGCATTTACATTGGTTATTTACTAATATGAATTAATGATTTTTTTAGCAGTCTTTAGAATTTTTACTCAAAGACTTTCCTATAACAGTCTTCTAATCTTTGGTACAATAAGTAATGATTTAGTTTCCATAGATAGTTTTAAGATAAATTTATCGATATTAAATCAGAAATAATCTGCAAAAGTATCGGACCAATGAATATCATATATTTATACTTGGTATCATAAATACAGATATTTTTTGAAGTAGTTTGTCGATTTCAGAAAAGATTCGAACTTATTTACTTTCTTGAAATAATTCTACTAAACAACATTTTTTTCCTAAAGCCCCGTCCTGACGGTCAAATTTTTCAGAGAAGTGACAAACTAAATGACGATAACTTCCTAGCGTCAGCAAACCGTCAAACTTTTCATCAGTTTTTTTATTCCAACATGTTGGATATCGTCATCAAAAAGTTTGTCAGACTATTTGCTGACGATAAAGTTTGAAGTACACACTGACTTTCCGGCAATAATATTTTTTTATTTGCGCGTCATTTTAGTTTATTACAGCTAGGTACACCTACAAAACCTCATTTTTTTCAAACTTAGTATCTATCTAGTTACAATGGCTGACGACAGACTCTTTAATACTTGGTTGTATTAGAATGTATTAGATCTAAGTTATAGGTAGGCTACCTACGTTGTGAATTGTTTTCTATGATCTATTTTTGACTATCCTTTTCAAGACGATATATTGTCATTAAAAACAAATTATTTTTTCCGGTTTCTTACTGTTCTAAATTTAAAAAATATACATACCAAATTATATAATTTTTATTTTCACGATATATATCATTAATTTTGACGAAACTGACGCCAGTGAACCTCAAACTTTTGGCGAGAAAAATTGACCGTGTAGACACTCCTTGAAAACTGACGATAAGTTTGTCATTTAGTTTGTCATTAAGTTTGTCACTTCTCTAAAAAAATTTGACCGTCTGGACGGGGCTTTATACAGAACTTATTTTCCCTTTTTTTTCATTATTTCAATTCTTATTAACAATTTGAATATCTAATAACTTTTATTTTAAACGCATGAAACTTAGAATAAATCCTACAGAATTTTATAGCGCAGACTATAAATAAAAAAAATTATGTTTGAAATTTCGATATGAAAATAATTACATCAATACAATACTTTTTTACCTCTATACTTAAAAGTTATTAGAAATCTTAATTGCTGACAAGGTGTTAGAACATCTTTAAATAAATACCTTGTAATAAGATATTCAATACATATTAACAGTGTCATTGAAGAGTTTGACACGATGACAAGTTAGAATAACACTGTGAATTTGTAATGCATAGAGTAAACAAAACCAATAGGTATATAGATAAACCAATAGGTATATAGATAAACCAATAGGTATATAGATAAACCAATAGGTATATAGATAAACCAATAGGTATATAGATAAACCAATAGGTATATAGATAAACCAATAGGTATATAGATAAACCAATAGGTATATAGATAAACCAATAGGTATATAGATAAACCAATAGGTATATAGATAAACCAATAGGTATATAGATAAACCAATAGGTATATAGATAAACCAATAGGTATATAGATAAACCAATAGGTATATAGATAAACCAATAGGTATATAGATAAACCAATAGGTATATAGATAAACCAATAGGTATATAGATTTGTAGAAATAAGATTGACTAACATATCACAGTTAATATAAACGAAATTATAAAATATTTTGTTCGTAATTAATTATTTAGAAAATATTCGCCTGATGTTATTTTAGGGTAATGGTATTTAGGTAATGGTATTTAGGTAATGGTATTTAGGTAATGGTATTTTAGGGTAATGGTATTTTAGGGTAATGGTATTTAGGTAATGGTATTTAGGTAATGGTATTTAGGTAATGGTATTTTAGGGTAATGGTATTTTAGGGTAATGGTATTTTAGGGTAATGGTATTTTAGGGTAATGGTATTTTAGGGTAATGGTATTTTAGGGTAATGGTATTTTAGGGTAATGGTATTTTAGGGTAATGGTATTTTAGGGTAATTGTATTTTAGGGTAATGGTATTTTAGGGTAATGGTAATTAGGTAATGGTATTTTAGGGTAATGGTATTTAGGGTAATGGTATTTAGGGTAATGGTAGTTTAGGGTAATGGTAGTTTAGGGTAATGGTAGTTTAGGGTAATGGTATTTTAGGGTAATGGTATTTTAGGGTAATGGTATTTTAGGGTAATGGTATTTTAGGGTAATGGTATTTTAGGGTAATGGTATTTTAGGGTAATGGTATTTTAGGGTAATGGTATTTTAGGGTAATGGTATTTTAGGGTAATGGTATTTTAGGGTAATGGTATTTTAGGGTAATGGTATTTTAGGGTAATGGTATTTTAGGGTAATGGTATTTTAGGGTAATGGTATTTTAGGGTAATGTATTAGGTAATGGTATTTAGGGTAATGGTATTTAGGGTAATGGTATTTTAGGGTAATGGTATTTTAGGGTAATGGTATTTTAGGGTAATGGTATTTTAGGGTAATGGTATTTTAGGGTAATGGTATTTTAGGGTAATGGTATTTTAGGGTAATGGTATTTTAGGGTAATGGTATTTTAGGGTAATGGTATTTTAGGGTAATGGTATTTTAGGGTAATGGTATTTTAGGGTAATTGTATTTTAGGGTAATTGTATTTTAGGGTAATGGTATTTTAGGGTAATGGTATTTTAGGGTAATGGTATTTTAGGGTAATGGTATTTTAGGGTAATGGTATTTTAGGGTAATGGTATTTTAGGGTAATGGTATTTTAGGGTAATGGTATTTAGGGTAATGGTATTTAGGGTAATGGTATTTTAGGGTAATGGTATTTTAGGGTAATGGTATTTTAGGGTAATGGTATTTTAGGGTAATGGTATTTTAGGGTAATGGTATTTTAGGGTAATGGTATTTTAGGGTAATGGTAGTTTAGGGTAATGGTATTTTAGGGTAATGGTATTTTAGGGTAATGGTATTTTAGGGTAATGGTATTTTAGGGTAATGGTATTTTAGGGTAATGGTATTTTAGGGTAATGGTATTTTAGGGTAATGGTATTTTAGGGTAATGGTATTTTAGGGTAATGGTATTTTAGGGTAATGGTATTTTAGGGTAATGGTGTTTTAGGGTAATGGTTTTTTAGGGTAATGGTGTTTTAGGGTAATGGTATAGGCAGTCATTAATGAAATGTCATCAGGTTTGTTATTGTTTTAAATTTTATAGTTATTAAAGTTATTTTAGTTATTTTCTTCGCTTGAAATTCAGAGGGTGGAAGGTTTCACGGCAGTGTACAGTTTAATCACAAGAATAACTTAAATTGTATCTAATATAGAACCAAATTTGAAATGGTTTTCAGTTTTATAACCTGTAACCTTAGTTCTAATGAATAGAGAAAAAATAGAGTGCCTGGAACTGTTTAGGGATGGTGGAAGAAGGGGGATTTAAGGTGGATGAAGAATTTGAAGATTGAAAACGTCTTGAAAAAAATGCAAGACTACAATTTGCTGGAAACTATTTATCAAGATTATCAAAAGTTAAATGTTCTTCACAAGATCGTAATCTTTGATGCTATCATCCTTCCAATTATATGAAATTCAACTGGGATGACGAGAAGCATGTAAATTCAAAAATATATGGCTTTTAAAAACTAAAAGGTTTATTTTATGAATGGTGTGATCTATACATCTTTCTGTCCAAAAACAACGAGGAAATTTTGTCCTTATATATTGCAAGATACCCAGCATGATAGACCAAAGTAAATAGTTCACAGGGGTTATATACAAGATACCGAGCATGGTAGACCAAAGTAAATAGTTCACGGTGGGTTTTATGCAAGATACCAATCATGATAGACCAAAGTAAATAGTTCACGGTGGGTTTTATGCAAGATACCAATCATGATAGACCAAAGTAAATAGTTCACGGTGGGTTTTATGCAAGATACCAATCATGATAGACTAAAGAAAATAATTCACGGGGGGTTTTATGCAAGATACCAATCATGATAGACCAAAGTAAATAGTTCACGGTGGGTTTTATGCAAGATACCAATCATGATAGACCAAAGTAAATAGTTCACGGTGGGTTTTATGCAAGATACCAATCATGATAGACTAAAGTAAATAGTTCACGGTGGGTTTTATGCAAGATACCAATCATGATAGACCAAAGTAAATAGTTCACGGTGGGTTTTATGCAAGATACCAATCATGATAGACCAAAGTAAATAGTTCACGGTGGGTTTTATGCAATATACCAATCATGATAGACCAAAGTAAATAATTCACGGGGGTTATATACAAGATACCGAGCATGGTAGACCAAAGTAAATAGTTCACGGTGGGTTTTATGCAAGATACTAATCATGATAGACCAAAGTAAATAGTTCACGAGGTGTTATATACAAGATACCGAGCATTATACACCAAAGTAAATAGTTCACGAGGGGTTATATACAAGATACCGAGCATGGTAGACCAAAGTAAATAGTTCACGGGGGTTACATGCAAGATACCGATCATTATACACCAAAGTAAATAGTTCACGGGGGGTTATATGATGAAGATGATGAGCAACTGGGTGATGGGGTTACCTGGGCCACCAGCCAAGTAAAGAGCCAATTGGACCATTCTACGAGACACACCAGCAAGAGAAACACTAACAGTTATTGTACTTTACAGATACAAAAAATGTTTCCAAAATATAGTTAAAATTCTCAGAAAAATTCAAATTGATTAAATAGGAAATTTGTCCAAAGAAATCGTACACTTTCTATTACGTAGAAATGTGTTTGGTTTAACAGTTTAAAATAATTAAATAAAATTTATCCGAATTGTTCTTTTGCGTTTCATTATTTAAATAACTGTTCCCATTCTTTACCAGAACGTTATAAAAATATCTTGATAGCTAGCGAGTGTTTAATCAGTAAATAATCATAGCCATATATGAAAGTAGACATCTCTCATCACTAAAAATAGACTCCGGGGAAGCTGCCAAATAAAATCATAATAAAGCTTTTCAGTCTCAGCATTTAAGCAGAAACATCTAGAAGACGAGAGATCGATTAGTCATCCCACTACAGAGGTGACGTGATGGCAAAGTGCAGGTAGGGTATTGGGTTTACAAAAAATGAAGTCTAATTATAGAAACTATTTTTACTCTTAAAATTTAAGTTTTTTAATTTTGAAATATATGAAGTTTTAAAATTTTGATATTTTGAAATATAAAAGTTTGAAAATTTAATAGTTCTAAAATATAAAAGTTTAGAAATTTAATAGTTTTAAAATATAAAAGTTTGAAAATTTAATAGTTCTAAAATATAAAAGTTTAGAAATTTAATAGTTCTAAAATATAAAAGTTTTAAAATTTAATAGTTCTAAAATATAAAAGTTTAGAAATTTAATAGTTTTAAAATTTAATAGTTTTAAATTATAAAAGTTTTAAAATTTTGATATTTTGAAATTAAAAGTTTTTTAATATAAAGTTATGAAAATTTATTTCTAAATTTGAGTTTTAAAATAATATAATCAGAATTAATTTGGGGTTATTGTTGGAGCTGTGCAAATATAATTCGTTATTAGAGTGGAGTATAATTGGGTTGAAATTTTCCTCGTGTATGAACTACGACAAGATACCAAAACTGAAATTTCTCACAAGAGTTACGTGATATTATGGAATAACATTAACTATTCTCTCCCTAGAACAATGATAACAAAGTATGTTTCTATCTCTATTTTTCTCTAGATAATACAGATTTCGATCGAATGCCCTAAGAACACATTGTGCAGGCAGCTGGTGTAGGTGCATGTATACACACGAAGATGTGTACCACCAAAATATAGGAGTGAGTCACGACTGAGTCAGACCTATCATGTGCAAGAAAATTGGCTAATGGTGAAAAATAAAAGGGATCAAAAAGCAATTTGCAGGCATCTAAAAGATTTCAAACATGAATACCTTTATTGGTATCATAAACGGTTCAGTTAGATTAAGTTGACGATTTATTTCAATAAATATTTACAAATGGTAGATGGCAGTAATTGCCAAATCGCTATTGCATTGTGACCTAAAAAGAGAACATTTTAAGTTAAGAGTTTCGTCGCGTAATTACTCATTACTTTCTTTCTGCTCAATGAATCACGATAGTAACTCATTGAAACTTCAAAAAAAATCTAATAAATTCTCACTTAAAAATAATAAAAAAATCAAGATCCTTTAAAGTGGGCCAATGATAAAAAAAGGATGAATGATGAAAAAAAAAAACATTGAGTACAAAATGACAATAAAGATTATTGGAGAAAAGTACTATATCTAACTTTATCAATTATTTACAATCCTCACAGTAAAAAATAAGACAAGAGCAAGCTATAACCAATAGTATCGCCGTGTTCTATATTCGTGACTCACTGACACGAGCATTTGATAGTTACAAGAAATGCAGTAGAGAGAGGAGGAAACTTTGTACTTTGAGTGACGAGAGAGAAAAAGATAGAGAACCTATCTACCTACACTCTGAATAGAAACATGTGAATATTACTGTATCTACCTACACTGTTTACACTCTAAATAGAAACAAGAATATTAATGTATCTAAACCTCGCACTGGTTACACTCTGAATAGATACATATAAATAATAAAGTATCTACCTATACTTGTAGTTTCGAAATATTCAGATCAGGTCGTTATTTGACGTTATTTATCTATGTAACCCTAAAATAAATTTGATATTTTCCTTCGGTCTGTATTTTAGCAGCCTACATAGAATATCTAACATTTAGAAACATTTGAAACAGAATGTATTGATGGGAGTCCTAAAATTCTTAAGGTGTTTTCTGAATGCAGTTGCAGAAAGAATTAGTCTTGTAGTTCAAGAACGAATACGATATCTTAACAGTATTTAAAATGAGTAACTTCTGCTTGTACTGAGACAAATGAGAGGTTTGGAACTAAAGAAAATATTAAATTGAAGATTGGATAATTCCAATTGGTTTTGATGGCAAATTTGAAGATGGCCCATTTGGGTTGTTATGCCCCAATAGAAATTGAAAAATTGAAGGAGGGCTGTCTTAGGTTTGGATATGGGTATTAGGAAGAATCTCACGAGTACTAATGACGGCCTGTTTTAAAAGTATCTCTCTATCCTGCTGAACTGTCTCACTGTTCAATTTAGTAAGAAGTTTACGGGTCTTGAAAGTCCTCGGCGGGGTGACGTCTTCTTTCACCTAAGCTTTAGATTCAATAGCAGAACTTGACGATGAATGTCTCTGCCCGCCATAGTGATGGAGATGGGATCCTGAGCGAGTGACTCAATCTTGCAATTCCATAGGTAAGAAGCAGTTCCCTGATGGCAAAGGTTGCATTCTCTATACCACAGAGTCAGACTTACTGTAGAAGATAAGACTATGTCGAACCAGAATTAAACCAGTTTGCAGAACAGTTTCCGATGTTGCAGAACAGAAATATTACGATTTGCAACCCTAATTCTCATCTACAGTAACTGTGGTTTCGACGAGATTCTTTCATCACTAACTTCAACAAAAACTCGGTAAGCCACAAATTCACATCCCCTCGGTACTTCTGTAAAACCCTAGTTCTTATTAGTAAAAAGATAAAGCCTCGATCTCCAACGCTTAATTTCCATGTTGTAAGTTATTTCATTTAACTCCTTAATTAAGGTACCTATATCATTGATTAATTGCTTTTGTAGACAATGTAAATTTAGGATTTATTATTAGAGTCTTTGTCTGACTGATTACTTATCAGAATACACTTAATTCAAATTAGATGAGAGTTTCTTTTATTCTTGTTCTTTTTTACGACATTTAATTTGATGCTAATTAATGAAGTGAAGAATGAATTATTTATTTGACAAGTAACTTTAACAGTAAATTAAACAAATTGATTTTTGTCTTCGAACAAACAGTAACCCACGTAAATAAATGACAGGTCAGATTTAATTAATTACCTACATGAAAGAATATTATTATCCAAAATATTGGAAATATTTTGGATAATATAATTAAGAAATTAAATACACGAAAGAAACCATCGGGGCCCCAATCACTCTGAATAGGTACATATGAATAATATTGTACCTACCTACACTCTGAATAGGTACATATGAATAATATTGTGCCTACCTACACTCTGAATAGGTACATATGAATAATATTGTACCTACCTACATTCTGAATAGGTACATATGAATAATACTGTACCTACTTACATTCTGAATAGGTACATATGAATAATATTGTATCTACCTACACTCTGAATAGGTACATATGAATAATATTGTGCCTACCTACACTCAGAATAGGTACATATGAATAATACTGTACCTACCTACACTCAGAATAGGTACATATGAATAATACTGTACCTACCTACACTCAGAATAGGTACATATGAATAATACTGTACCTACCTACACTCAAAATAGGTACATATGAATAATACTGTACCTACCTACACTCAGAATAGGTACATATGAATAATACTGTACCTACCTACACTCAGAATAGGTACATATGAATAATACTGTACCCAGAGGTGGGCAGCGCTACTTTGAAAAGCAGCGGCGCTGCCGCTGCCGCTACATGCATAATTATGTAGCGGCGTTGCCGCTACACTTTCAAAAAAGCAGCGGCGCTACCGCTACAGCAAAATGTAGCGGCAGCGCTACAGCGCTACTTTCCAGAAAAATATCATTATATGCTGTAAAATTGAATTTATTATTATTACGGCCACATACAGTGTAGAAATTAATTGTTGATCCCCTGAAAAAAGATTACACGCAAGGAGGATAAGAACAAATACAAAATAGCTACGAGACATAACTGTCCATAATCAAGAGAGAACTTTGGAAACCATTGGAAACTAGTGATGCAGTTTTTAAGAGTGCGTGTGTGGAAAAACCACTCACTGTAGAATACTGAAACTAATTGCCTCTTTATGTTTCACCTGTTACCAAGCCTCTTCCGAAGGATACACACAAGGTTACTATGGGCGGAGAAGTATCTTAAGACTGATTACCAAACAGTACTCTACAAAGACAAAATGCATTAAAACTCTCGATGGCCCCGACTGATGAGCTTAAGCTTGGGTCCTCATGCCTCACCACATCGCCAACGAATTTGACGTCAACATGGAAGTTGAGGTGAGATAATTTGGGCTGGGACCATTGGAAATGAACCGGTTGGATCTTCCAGGATTCCAGAAGGAGTGAAAATAAATTCTGCTAATTATATTAACTTTTTGAATTGTGGAGTTTTTCATTGGCTGAAAAGTAAACCTGCAGCGTTAAAACAAAGTTATTTTCATACATAACAACGCTCTTCCTCACTCTACTAAGGGAACTGTGATTTTATTTAGGAGTAACAAGTTCGTCAATGACAAGTTGATGGTATGACCCAGTCTCTCTCTAGATTCAAACCCAATTGAAGAAACCTCATTCCATCCTGAAGCAGAATGTGTAAGTGCGAAAACGTAAGTTATCATCGAAAGATGAGGTCTGGAAGGATACTGAAGGCTCTTGTAAGACGATAACGTTTGATACAATTCATAAATTGACAGATTTGATGGATAAGCGCCTTTAAAAATGGTGGAAAAGAGGGGAAATCAAACAGATTATTGTCTTAAAATTAGCAGTTAAACTACACATGACCGCTATTACTAAAAAATTACAATAGATATAGATTATTAGACTTCACTTGTTATATTATCATATATATGTAAATACATTAGTGTGATAATATAATAGGTAGAGTTATTTTATTTTTGTTTTCAGAAGTTGAGTGTGGGAATTAGAAATGGTGTAATATCATAAATTGAATTGGGGATGGTTGTAACTGTGAAAAGATTGAGTTTTTACATTAATTTCCATTGATTTCATATTTAGCATGTTATATTTTCAATTTTTATTTTATTTTAGAATTGGTAATTTATTTAGAAAGTTAATAATTTTTTGTAATATTGTAAGGTCGGTATCATATTATTTACTTTAGGTCAGTGCTTCTTAACCTGTGTTCGATCGAACCCCAGGGGTTCGGTGAGTCAGTTTCAGAGGTTCGGCAGTTTGGTTCATTATGTTTTTTATTAATATGCGAAATTCATGTTTAGTTCGTTTTGATCATTGAGCATAGTGATTTAGTGTGCAAATGATGCATGGTACACTTCTTTACTAATACAGTATATGCAATAATTATGTACTTATGTTTTTATTTGGATGGAGAAAAAACACATTTTATTTTTCCAACTACAAGGGTTCGGTGATTGCATATATGGAGCTTGTGGGGTTCGGTACCTAAAAAAAGGTTAAGAACCACTGCAGTTTAGGTGATAATATTAGGCATTGGTTTTTCTTTTTAATTTATGTACTTCTCCTGATGATTAATTGGATAAGCAATTTGAAAGCTTAAAATAAAATATTTTCAATGCTGAGTCTACAAAACCTTACCAGAATTGATATAGAATTAAATTAAACGTTTATTAATGCATTTTTAAAAAGTTACTCGCAATGTAGATGCACATTTCCAGAAAATTTTAAGAAAAAACATTGCGTTAAAACCCATTTTATAGCAATAAGCACATCTACATAAGGGGATCGTCTCCTGTTTTTTGCAATTTTTACGGATTTTCTTTTTCTACTTTAGTTCCCTAGTAAACATTCCAAAGAAAACGTACAAAATGTTTCATTTTGGTGTGACAACTATAAGTCATTGGGGGGGGGGGGGATTGAATGATAGAGAGGGTGAAATTAGGGTGTGCCACAGTACTCCTCCCCTGATAAAACGGACTTACTCTCCCATTTTTGGTAGATGGCTTTGTCGTTGGCTTGGGAGACCTTGGAGTTCTCTGACGAGACGAAAAGCTCCTTTTTTTTATAATTTTCAACTTTCTTTTTGTTTACACCAATATCTCGGTAACTTTTTTACTCAAAATTATCTCGCTCAAATAACCCCACTCTTTTGGGGTTGGTCCCACAGAAAAATGAATAGGAGCTAATCTGTTCAGAACGAAATTCCTAAGGTCGTCTAGGAGCCCTTTTTTGGAATTTCGATCTCTAACTTTTTTTTTTTTTGATAAATATTTTTTTGCAAAAATCAATTTTTTTTTGAATAAAATAAAAATCAGATCAAAATTCAAAAAAGGGCGTCCAGACGACCTTAGGATACTAGTAGAGAACAGATTAGCTTCTATAAATTTTTCTGTAGGACCAACCCCCAAAGAGTGGGGCTTTATTTTTATTTTTTAGGGGGGGGGGGTTCAAAAAACATGTTTTTCGACCTCCACGAGGAAGGGGGGCCCCAAAATGAAAAATGTTCACGACCAACAAAACCTTATGTTAACATTTTACACCTTATGTCTAAGTTTCAGCTCAATCGGACGAGTATTATTGGTAGCTAGCAAAAAGTGGAGACCATCCCCATAAAAGCTTAAAGCGATGTGTCAGTTGATCGTATAACGGGGTTTTGTCTTAATATCAAATGTTCACATTGCGTATCTTTATTATGGTCGTACTGTGAATCACTGTTTGAATATCAGTTTGTCGCACTGCGCAGATTTGTCTGAATATCACTTCTAACTGATTAGCTATCTAGGGTCACGCACATGTTTAGACTTTTCCTCAGATAACTTTAACATTTTTTATTTTAAAAGAAGCGGCAGCGCTGTAGCGTGAAAAACCTTCTGAAAAAAGTAGCGGCGCTGCCGCTACCGCTATATTAGCACAGAAGTAGCGGCGCTACCGCTACACAAAAAGAAGCGCCGCTATTAGCGCGCGCTACAAGTAGCGGCGCTGTGACCACCTCTGACTGTCTGTACCTACCTACACTCTGAATAGATACATATGAATAATACTGTACCTACCTACAATCGGAATAGGTATGTATACATTATTGTTGCTGTACATACCTAACCTACATTTGTAGATTTTGTACACTACCTACTGCGCACTTAGTACCTACATCTCTACTTAAATAGTAACTACCTACCAAGGTATATAATAACAAACTATCAACTTAGACTAAACTAAATAGCTTGAGGAGCTTATGTAAACAGTTTTTAAGATACAAATTTAACTTTTATAATCTCTACGTCTGTCGTATTCTCAGGTTGCAATGTTTCTTGGGCCAATATTGGGACAACATTGGCAATATTTGACATCATCGGGACGACATTGGCCCGAGAATCATTGCTACCTGGGTATAATACTGTATAGGAATAAATATATTGATCAATTTCAAGCTAAACCACTGTATCGTTCTTTAAATAGCTTAGTATTTTATATCATGTTTTAATTTAAGATGATGTACAGTATATAATTTTTATTTCAAATACAATTTTTTTTTTTATTTAATAAAAAAAAGGAAATTTACGTACTGGATCAATCAAAAAGCAACGATTGCCAACTAGGTACAGCTGATACTTTCATATGAATCTTCGGCAGCCTTCATTTGTGAGTTGAATCACAGTTTTCCTAACAGTGACTGAGTTGTCTGTATTAGATGAGGTGAATAAATAGAATGAGACAAGGTGAGAAAAGGTAGGTAATTAGTGAACATAAACAAACATAATGGCTAGAGATATTACTTCCTAGATTAGATGTACTTCTTATTAGGAGAGCAATATTTTCTTCGTATCTGCAAAATGTCATTTTCGGTATATTAAAGAATCTCGGTTGATGAATACAGTTTATAGTGAATCCTAAAGTGGAAATAAAACTAGTTTATAAATACCTTTCCGAATTTTGATTCAGAGAATGGTACATTTCAGTACTCGGGAAGTGCGTTTTTATAGGTCTTGTACCATTTGACCTTTAGAAATTCCTGATTGAGCTGTTTTGAGTCTTATGATTCATACTAGGCCCATTCTATACTAGCGGTTTCAACGCGGCAGTCTTAACCCTTAGTTAATGCCTCTTAAATTATTCAATGTTAAATGAATGGAAAATAGATATGCAGTCACCACTGTCGTTTCTACCGTTTTGGCTGTCGGACGTTCTCAGACGTTGGGTGGGTATCGCTGTCGCGTTTGGAGGTCGTCAAACTATACTGGGCAGTTTCAAAGCAGTTCTGTCGTTTCTTCATTATTGTATCTTTTTCATTATTTTATCTTATACCAAACATGGAAGTTAATGGAATCATGTCAATGAATGATGTTAATTTAATGGAATAAATTGTCAGAATAAACTCTATGGTTAAAAAAAAAAAAAGTAGAACTTGCTTGTTGGGATGCGGTTGGCTAAAGCCGGATGAGTGCCCAACGTCTTATTTTTTAATTAAGATATGAACAACCAATATACATATTTGTATTTTGACATTCATCTTGTACTAGTATCAGTAGCATGGTCCTAGCGAAAATGCTCAGAGAACGCCACGTGTAGACCGCACAGCGTTTCTGCGGTGCTTAAAAAGCCACGTTTTCAACGCCCAGTATAGATTTAACAGAATACATCGAAGCCTCAGCAGTAAAAATAAGGCATTTCAAAAACTAGTATAGACGTATACATTATAATAAACTGTGCGAAAACCAACGTATTATAAAGCCATCCGAGTCAAAATTGAAGGCGAGACTGAAAGGTATTTTGTTTATCTGACAACTGTTATTCTACGAATGAATCTTTCGCATTGAAATAATAATAAAGAATTAAAAATCCAGCTTTATTTAATAAATAAGTATAAGATAGGTGCAAGTCTAGCTGCGCATTGTACTTCTATACCATTCTACACCGCAGTGTTCTACACACTACTGTAGAATATAAATCACGTGTGATTTTCTATGTAAGATAAGAAACAACTTAATGGTAACCTACATATATCTGCCATATCATCAGCAATGAATTATTGATGATAGGTATAGAAACTAGGCAGAAATAAAGATCTAACTATAAATTGAAGAAAACGTTCAATAACTTCAAATAACGGAAATATTCAAAAATGTTCATTTGAATTAATGATAACCTCTTGTATTTAGGTCTAATGAACTCTCCTTAATAAAGATTGGTTGTAAACAGAAGCATAAAGGTGTATATAGTCCGAATAGAATCGTAATTTATGATAGAGATGGTGTACGTAATCCAAATTTCGCATTATTGAAATTACTGAACGATATGAACGAAAGAGTCAATTGTTCCAAATAATTACCTATTGAATATCATAGAATAATTTTGGTTCATATAATAATTGGTAAATAGAGGTTTAATACTAAATTTCTTAGTTCAAATGCCACACTTAAAGTACATATAAGTATAAAATGTATATCCCCAAAATCAATTAATATACTTAGTAGTTGTATACAAGTGAATTATTAAATTTTAACTTTTCCATAATTTTTAAATTTAATTTTTCACACAGCAATTATAGTATCTCAATTTGACTCATTAGACCAGGAAATGATTGTTATAGATATATAGTTAATTAATGTGGTAATATATTAATTTTTATATCAATTATTTTTCGAACGGTTCCACAATTTATATCATGGATACCATTTAAAATAAAAGTTAAATATCAATTATATGATATACTTTTTCACATATGATCGAAAATGTGGATTCGTGGAACCGTCCGAAAACTCGGAACTTATACCCTACTCCGAGTTTAAATTTATTGAACTATATTCTTTTTATATATAAAGGAATTACAATTTCATTTTCTATACTAAACTTTATCTTCCATATTCTGCCATTAAAAACTTCGACAAAATTACAATTCAGTCAAGAAATCATTGAAGTAAAATCTGGTTCGTTAGATTGATTTATTTTCTAATGTATAAAAATAAGTTAGTTATTTGACAATTTAAAAAAAAAATCAGTATTGTTCAACAATTACATTCGAACTGCGAGGGGATTCAATTTTTTGGATTTGCCAATTTTATCTTTTAATTTGCCAAATTTTAAGTATATATTGCAGATTTAAATTTAAACAGATAAATATTCATCTTGTTTTTATCGTACAATGAAATAATTTAGCATATTATCGTCAAAGGTAATAAACTACGCATAGATGATTGAGTCGTCGAATCAATCATCGTCGTAGATGATATTTTTTAAAACTTTAATTAAAACCGACGATCCACGATTATAATTAATGAATTTGGAGTTTTTTAGAAGAATTGTAAGTTAGTTTCTAGCATGAGTCAATTTTTTATTCTAATTTTGTGAAAAAATTCGATAATGCATATTGCAAAAATAGTGCAATAGAAAATATTGTAGATCTTTTTTAATTAGCTACACAGAGAGAAAGTTACGGTGGGGCCATATAAGATTAAGAGGGGATTCCACTTTAATGTCTTCTATGACCTCACCATATTTTACCACATATAGTAGAAAAAAGTAAATATTCAAATTATTTCAATATTCATCTTTAATCATAAACATAAGGGTTACTTACGAGTTATCGGACAGTTTCACATTTTCGACCATATAAGAAAAAAAATATACAATTATCATATTAAATTTATTTCAATTACTATTTACTTTTTTCTTAGTTGATCGTAATTTTGAAGCCATACAATAATTCGGAACTTACCCTAATCACATCTATTGAAACTATCAATTGACATGCAATAAATTAATAGAAATGCATTGTTAAGATATAAATACAGTTTATTTGAGACTGACATCTGCCCTTGTAACTAACTAATTAACTCTGTAGCAAAATAAATCGAGACACTTTTTTAAACACGGAAGACTGTTCAGCTGTTCGTACCTTTACTTTTTCGTACCTTTACTTTTTCGTACCTTTACTTTTTCGTACCTTTACTTTTTCGTACCTTTACTTTTTCGTATCTTTACTTTTTCGTATCTTTACTCTTTCGTACCTTTACTCTTTCGTACCTTTACTTTTTCGTACCTTTACTCTTTCGTACCTTTACTTTTTAGTATCTTTACTCTTTCGTACCTTTACTTTTTAGTATCTTTACTTTTTCGTACCTTTACTTTTTCGTACCTTTACTTTTTCGTACCCATACTTTTTCGTACCTTTACTTTTTCGTACCTTTACTTTTTCGTACCTTTACTTTTTCGTATCTTTACTTTTTCGTATCTTTACTCTTTCGTACCTTTACTTTTTCGTACCTTTACTCTTTCGTACCTTTACTTTTTAGTATCTTTACTCTTTCGTACCTTTACTTTTTAGTATCTTTACTTTTTCGTACCTTTACTTTTTCGTACCTTTACTTTTTCGTACCCATACTTTTTCGTACCTTTACTTTTTCGTACCTTTACTCTTTCGTACCTTTACTTTTTCGTACCTTTACTTTTTCGTACCTTTACTTTTTCGTACCTTTACTTTTTCGTACCTTTACTCTTTCGTACCTTTACTTTACCATCAATAACATTATTGGGACGAACCGCTGACGATATCGTCGATAGTGTCACCTTTTTCATCGCTAAATATCGTTACCAACTAATGAAGATAATTAAAGAAGTCGATAAAATATAATGTGGTACTTAATGTTGTTTATCCCTGAGAAGTAAAATGATTAAAAAAAACAATCAGGTCATTAAATTGTGATAAAAGATTTACAATATAATAAAGTAATGAAGAGGAAAAAGAAGAAAAAATATAACTATATGTATATTCAATGACTAAATAATAAGTAAATTTGTTGTTTCTCATCCATTTTATCTGTGTTAAAATATAATAACTTTATTTATACATTATCATTGGCCTAGATGGGAGATATAATAAAGATAATATCATGAAAAACAATAAATATGATTAGTAGACTCATAAAATTATTGTATAGCTGTTTGGTTTTAGAAATGTTTTCTGTCATAGAAACTAAAAGAAAATAATACCGAGAAGTGTAGGGGTAGCTTGCGTATTTAATATATCAAATATGTAAGTTCTTCCTTTTGTTATGAAATAAGAGGTAAATACAATTAGAAATAAAAAAAAGCTTACCTCTGACCCTAGTGATAAGAAACAATTTGGAACATTAAAAAAATTGAACAATCTGATACTCTCAATCGGAATTGCTACCTCATTCGAAAATATTCACAAAATACATTATAAGAACTATTAATATTGCTATTATTGAGTACTACTTAGTACAGTACCTATTATTAATTCATTACTATTTTAATTAATATAATTGGTTTAGGTTTATATTCAAATACAAGTACATATCACCAAAACATATATATTATATACTTATTTAATAAAACATTTATCAGCAAATGGTCACAAATTATCAGTTATTTATTCATAATTATCAAAAAGGTTCCGAGAGAACTGTATATTTTGTATCGAATGGTACATCGATTTCATAAGCATTATATTGAATAATAAATGAATAATCTTATTTGAAAGAATAGAAATCTTGATATATTATTAGAACGATTATATTGAACATATATATATCAAAAATTAATAAACAATATAAAATATATAGAAAATAGATATACATAAGAATTTGTATATCTATATATAATAATCTAATTTGTATGAAATGGAAATATGTAAAAAAAACATAAAAATAAATTGTAAGAAATATTCCAAACTTTTTCATAAGTAGGTCAGATCATTTAAAACAAGTTAATATAGCTAGGTTCATTTTAACACATCATTAGGCAGTCACAGTAAAGAAACACAAGTGTACGATTCTGCTTGCTCAGCATTTTTTACAGCTGTAGAGTGCATCCTTTTTTGTGGAGCCATTGGAACACATCTAGAGGCAATGGGAGCATCTAGTAGGACTAGACACCTCGTGAATAGAATAGGGCCACTAGTAGCTCTACTAGTCACTCTAATACTAGTGGTGTTTGTAGTATTTAATAACTTTAGGTAAGGACAACACAGGATTAATTTTTTAAAAGACAATATAAGTTTATATATAATAATACATTCTTTCATAATATTACCATACTCAGTTTCGAATATTGTGATTATAGGTTTAATAAAAGTCAAGCATATTACTTAAAAAATTGGATTTTCTTTTCAGAAATGATGAAAGTACAGAGAGAAGAAGCTCTGGCGGCACAGAGTACTACAAAAGAATACTCCTATGGACCACTTTCTGGAGCAACTACAGTGACAGATGGGAGAAAATATTCTACAGGTAATACATTAGTGATCTATGTGATGGTACAGTACTCGGAAAGTGATGTACAGAATGATACAAAAAGGAAATCCTCTATAGTGCACTCCTGTATAGTTAATGTAGTGTCCTGAGTAAGAGATTTATCCTGAATAGTAAACAAGTTTCCTTAAGTCTGACATAAATGGCCATCAGTTTTCATTTGTAGAGTTGTTTCAGAATATACAAAATATATATACAGCGTGGTACATAATTACACCATCAAATTATAAATATAACAAGTAACCAAAAATAATTATAAAAGTCAGCAGCACTAAAGGCTTCAAGAATTCCACAAATTAGGTTTTTGGAATTTAGAATTTGTGGCAGGTATAAAATTACTCAGAGGAACAAAGTTTCGAGCCAAAGTTCTTTTTCTCTTCAATGAAATTCAGGGGCTTGAAGTTTTTCGCAGGGAGTTGTTTTCGAAAACAAACAACAGATAATATCTGAGAAATGATTATAAGCAGACAGGTTGTTTTCCCTGTGGTTTTCTTTGACTTTCAGATGAACAAATAAATACTGGATACACTCTATAGAATAATATTTGTACGAAATTTCTTTCAATTTAATTCGAGAAAAATAATAAAATTCAGGTTTCTGTATTCATGTTATTTATAAAATGTTAATGTTAATTGAAAGTGAAAATATCGTTGAAATGTTGTTAGATTATTGTAGGAATATGTGGTAAATTTGTAGGAATTTTGTGAGAATATCGTAGAAACATTGTTAGATTATTGATGAAATATTGTACGAACATAGTGAGAATATTGTGTGATAATAGGAAATATTGTAGGAATATTGAATTAATATTATAAGATTATTGAAGGAATATTACTAGATTATTGCACGAATATTACTAGAATATTGTAGCAATATTGTTATATCATTGCACCTACATTATAGGCTGTTTATTTTTACCCTAATATTGTACACATGCCCTCACATCCCCCAGGCAGTTGTCCAGACAGTGTCCCATTAACACCTGTGAGTTGGTGTACGATCACTCCCTTATCGGCTCTGCAGACGCGGTAGTCATACACCCCATAGACTTCAGAAACACCAGCCAACTGCCGGAGAAGAGGGACCCCACTCAGCAATGGGTGTTCTTCACCCTAGAGGCACCACCAGGTAATTTGCACCACCAGGTAACTTGCACCACCAGGTAACTTGCACCACCAGGTATCTTGCACCACCAGGTAACTTGCACCACCAGGTATCTTGCACCACCAGGTAATTTGAACCACCAGATAAATTGAACCAGCAGGTAATTTGAACCACCAGGTAACTTGCACCACCAGGTAATTTGAACCACCAGGTGATTTCCTCATTTGTGGAAACAGAAGCAAAGTAATTTTGCATAATTTTCTTTTAGAATATTTAGGCAGAAGGTGAGTAGTAATTAATCTAATTACTAATAAATAGCACAGACTAAGATAAATAATAATTGAGTGATCATTAGGCCGTGTTAAAAACTTATCATAACGTTTGAATAATTATATCTCTCGAAAAGTAGTTCACGATCAATCAATATGTATGCTATTTTCTGATAAAAATTCATTTACTAATATATATTTTTTTAAAGTTAATCTGATATATGTTCAATGGTCAACAGGTTGTATTTTTATATTATAAAGTTTGTTCGATCGAAATTTTGAACCAAAAAAAAAAACTGTTTAATTCATCCCTTATATAAAATGTAATCGCATATCAAATTTTTCAAAATGATATATCATCTCGTAAGTCATACTTAATATCCCCACCATGAAATAGTATCACACTAGCTACAGACAGAACATCTTATTCAATGTTAGAAGCCAGCATTTCCAGGCACTAACAATTCGTGTCCGTCAATCAAGAAAAAGCAAATAAGTTGCAGGCAGGCAGGAGCGGCTCGTAAATCGCCTGATGTTTTCTCTTCTTGCAGTCGTGGCTCAGTTCCCAGTGGACTTTGAACGTCTCAAAGGAGTCATAAACTGGACCATGTCTTACAGAATGGATTCGGACATAGTGGTGCCCTATGGCCGGATCCTGCCGAAACGCAGTAAGTGAACCTGATAAATGGAACAAACAAACTTATCCAAACACTGACACACTATTTGTTCTCTTTTCTTGACACCTGATATGTATTTATTATATAGACAAGGAGGGAATTTGAGAAAGGAGTTGTGTACTGAAAGGTATTAGTTATGTCTATCATCTATAGCATTTATCATAGTATTTAATATAGAATGTTATTAATAATCGAATCCGATATCTGGAAAATGTTTTGAAAATTGAATTGATATTATACCTTCTATTTCCTATAATATGAATGGACTTTAATAAGACTTCCTAATTAATAACGACAATTTTCTAAATATGGCATCTGTTTTTAATTGCTTAGCTAAATTGAACGATATCAAATTATAGGAAGAATTTCCGATAAATTCTTCATATATTAATACTAAAAATGTATCAGACTACATAGGATTAATTTTAGACCACATTGCAATGAAGAAAAATAATGGATAATAAGTTGATTATAGAATATTTTCTTTATTTATAAACTTTAAATATTTCACAGAAGAATCGATGGCAAAAGAAAAAACTATACCAGAAAACATATACACAAACGACAAAGAAGTATTAGGTGAGTATTGGGAGGGTATTAGGTGAGTATTGGGAGGGTATTAGGTGAGTAATGGGAGGGTATTAGGTGAGTAATGGGAGGGTATTGGGTGAGTATTGGGAGGGTATTGGGTGAGTGTTGGGAGGGTATTGGGTGAGTGTTGGGAGGGTATTGGGTGAGTAATGGGAGGGTATTGGGTGAGTAATGGGAGGGTATTGGGTGAGTAATGGGAGGGTATTGGGTGAGTAATGAGAGGGTATTGGGTGAGTAATGAGAGGGTATTGGGTGAGTAATGGGAGGGTATTGGGTGAGTAATGGGAGGGTATTGGGTGAGTAATGGGAGGTTATTGGGCGAGTAATGGGAGGGTATTGGGCGAGTATTGGGAGGGTATTGGGTGAGTAATGGATGGGTATTGGGCGAGTAATGGATGGGTATTGGGCGAGTAATGGATGGGTATTGGGCGAGTAATGGATGGGTATTGGGTGAGTAATGGGAGGGTATTGGGTGAGTATTGGGAGGGTATTGGGTGAGTGTTGGGAGGGTATTGGGTGAGTATTGGGAGGGTATTGGGTGAGTGCTGGGAGGGTATTGGGTGAGTAATGGGAGGGTATTGGGTGAGTAATGGGAGGGTATTGGGTGAGTAATGGGAGGGTATTGGGTGAGTAATGGGAGGGTATTGGGTGAGTAATGGGAGGGTATTGGGTGAGTAATGGGAGGGTATTGGGTGAGTAATGGGAGGGTATTGGGTGAGTAATGGGAGGGTATTGGGTGAGTAATGGGAGAGTATTGGGTGAGTATTGGGAGGGTATTGGGTGAGTAATGGGAAATTCTCAAGTCGTTTACCTCTTCCTAATAAATTCATCTGTTCATGATGTTTTAAAATGAGAATAAAATTGCTATGATATAAAAGAAAACACTGTAAACCATGTTATAATTTTACCCAAATTGTGAAACGTATTCATTTAGTTAAAAGATATTAAAGCTTCAAACAATAGTCATCACTCTTCAACAAGTAACAGAATATTCCTTTTCTTTACTGAAATGCTAATAAAGAACCGGCCCCACAGATGATCCCTGGGGTACTAAAGCGCTGGACATGTTCGCAGTGTGGATGGTGAGTCACTGTGTCACAGACGGACGGAGGGAGTGGTACGTTGCTGAACTTGTCAAGTAAGAAAATGAACGCCATCAGATAATAATATGTATCTAAGAGCTATTTAACAATATAATAGTTCTTAGAGTCAATTTATTATTAGAGTAAATATATAATAGCCAATGTGAGACAGTAGCCGGTAGCAAGTTACAGAAAGAGGTACAATTTTCAGTAGGAAGTTGCTAGGAAAGATTTTTGTTCATTCTGTCTGAATGACACGGTACACTGAAAAGCATTTCCCTAGCCATATTTTATATTTAACCTATACAAGAGTTGAAGAATTTTAAATATATATTTCTTTCTTGAAAACCCAACCAGATTGATTAATATGTTTTCCTTACTTTAAAAAGTTTTCGCCGAAATCTTGAGTATTACTTCAAAAATTTAAGAAAAATAACACACGAGCTAAAATGCTTCCAAGTAATCACTTCAACATTTTAGAGAATGATTACATAAATTGAAATAATATTTCATAAAGAATGAACATATTCTTTATAAAATAGCATATACAATTTATTTAAAGAAGAAAATGTATACATTTTTTTGCAAGACTTTCTTTCTCTTATTATATTAATCTGTCAGTATAAAATTTTCAAATTCATCTATCAGCCAGTTAATTACCCCTTAAAGATACGTAAAGTTACTCCATCAGATGTAACTTGGATCATAAAGATTTAATCTTCAGATTAACGGAAGTTCAGTTATTGGACGGTTTCATGTTTTAGAAAAAAGATCGATAATATAACAAAACAAATTATGTGATCAAAATGTGGAACCATCTAGTAACTCAGAACCTATTCTATAAAAAAATGTATGATCGAAAATGTGACGCGGAACTTACCCTAGATGTTAATTCTTGGCGTCCCTTAAAGGTCCTCTCCAGACTCCGAGGAATAAATGAGTTTATAACATAATATTATAGAACTAAGGTCTACGATCATTATTCTGCAAACCGCATACAATTCGGTTCAGTATATATTTTATAATTTGTTTTTAAAGTTTTTTAATACTCTGTGAGCAACAATTGAGCGAATCACTAATCTGATGCTCAAGAAGTAGATTGTACACTCTTTGTTTTGATTACAAATTTGAATTGTATAAACAAACCATGGGTTTTCGGACTTTATTTAAATTATTTTAGATATAAATTGTTTCCTAAAGTATATAAACGTTTCTATTATAAGTTCATTCAATTTGATACCTTTACATGAATATTAAATGTATTTATTAAACCTAATACCTAGTTAACAATCAAAACAAATGGTGTATATTCTTTTTCTTCAGGCTGAAAATTTCTTAAATTAGTAAGTCGGAAGTAAAATAGGTTTTGTAGAGTTTTGATTATAAAAATCTTTAAAAGCATATAAAATTAAAAATATGCTACCAAATTCGATGCTGTTTCAGCAAAAGGATAAGAAACATTAGCCTCGTTAAATAAAGCAATAAAAATATTTGCTTGGAGGGGACAATTAAGTATCCCTTGGCTGTTTCAGACATATGTCCGTTCACGTGTACGGTCGCTGCGGTCACATGCAGTGCGGCAGACACATAACAGTTCGGACACTGGGGACATTTGACCAGGAGCCTTGCAATGAAGAAATAGACAAATACTACTTCTACCTGGCATTCGAAAACGCTATTTGTGAGTTACAAGAAGTAAAATTAAAGTAATATACTGAGCATTCACACTAATACAGATTTCAAAAAATAAAATCAATCTTATGGATCCATAATTTCAAACCTGGATAGGAAAACCCCAGCTCTCGGAAACTGAATTAGGCTCACAGTACTCGAAAAGTGGGTATTGACATGGGAGGTCATGATAGGTTAATCAGACATATCTAAAGGTCAGATTGGTACATGACCCACTTTCCGAATACGTTACCCATCCATTATTCTTTTTGAGTTGTAAATAACCTTGACCTTTGACCTGATCGCTCCCAAAATATTACCAAATTTTTCCTGGATAATGACCAGCCGTCCCACCAAATTTCAGGCAATTTGGTTGAATGCTTTTCGAGTTATTCGAATAACAAAATTACAAATAAATAAATAAAAAGCCGATGAAAACAGAACCTTTCGTCATTTTCAAAATGGAATAAACTTCGAAATGAAATTGTTGAAATTCCTACTTCACAGGTGAAGATTACGTCACTGAGAAGTTTTTCATGGCTCTTCAAAGAAATGTTGTTCCGGTGGTTTTCGGAGGAGCAGACTATGCCGCCATTGCTCCCCCGCACTCCTACATCAATGCCCTGGAGTTTGAAAGTCCTAAGCAGTTGGCAGAAGCTCTGTACTACATAGCGGCTAACAGGGATATGTACAACAGGTCAGTGTGATGATTTCAACTTGTATGGATAGGAAGCAAATAAACTTCTCCAGCTGCTTCAGAGTCCAAAGGTGATCTGGAAGATGTTGATGTTCTTGGAAAAATGAATTCATAAATAAAATAATCATTCAATTCTATGAGGAAAATATTATGAAACATTGATTAAGAATATTGCCATCAATCATCTAAATCGAATTAAAATAATAACAGTTTTCTGTTCTAAGATTGAAATGAACATGTCAGGTATTTATTGTTTAAACTCCACAAGGTTTTTCGAATGGAAGAAGTACTACAGTGTAGAGCTTGGCCATCCTTTCTTGCCGATGGTGTGTGATCTGTGCTCTAAATTACATGGTGTGGAGGAGATGTCCAACACAAGAACGAAAAGGTGAGGGATATTATGCTCTAGTGACTCTAGTCTGTGAAATGAGATATAGTGTTACAGTACAATAATATATACAGGGTGACCCACAAAAAGTGTACTCAACTTAGAATTAATATAAATATCGTATTTAGAATAGTTAAAAAATGAGTTGAAGTGAATTTGAAAATTAGATTTTTTTTCATGAATCCATTCTACCACCTTTATTGCTTAAGATTGTACGTGTGCGATATTTATATAAATTCAAACATGGGTACACTTTTTTGTGGGTCACCCTGTATACATGTAGTAGAACTGTATTAGTTGAAGATGTAGAACTCTTTGATCTAATAAATCATCCCGTACTCAAACATTTGTGTATAAAACATTGTAATTGATTAATTAATACAGTAGAGCTCCCTATTAATGAAAACCTGTATAGTGAATGTAAATTCCTGAGTAAGGAAGTAGCCTCTATAGTGACCAAATTGATTTTAGTCTGAACAAAATGGCCATAAGTTTCAGAAGACTAATGGCCATTCATGGCAGACTAAAGAAAAAAAATCACTGTAGAGGCTACTTTTTTATTCAGAACTCTACATTCATTATACAGGATTTCAATCAATAAATATTTAATTAATATCAAATAACTTCATAATTGTATTGATTGCACAAAATCTACATTTATTATTTAGTCAGAGTCATCTAAATTTCAAAAAATCGTCTATCTATTTTTTTTCGTTAATCATATATTCAGAAAATTCCATAAAATTCCATCCACTCCGGAAAAGTAACAAAATTTCAAATTCTAAGCTTTAGTTGCCGAGAGATTTTCAACTTGATAGAAATCTGAAGGATAATCCAGTGAGAAATGCGAAACTCTCAGAGAATCCGTTAGGCTACTCTTCAGAAATAGAATCACCAAATCACAATCTAAAACTTCTCCACCATCTTATCAATAACTTCAAAGAAATGAAGAATGTGCTTGAGCGATTATACTCTCTGAGCCTTTCGAACGCTTCTGATATTGTATCCGAAGTTCCGAACAGAGTGGATTGTAGCCTGAGTTTTTGACGAATTTTTTTGTAAACTTGACAAATATTTTCAACGATTTTTTTGTATACTAACATATTTTATTGTAAGTTGAATTTTTGATATATGTTTATATATCCAAACATACTTTATTGTATGTATTGAATTTTGTGACGTAAATTTGATTTATATCCTTATTGTGTAAAATATTTATAAGATTAGTCAATATCACTTCGAATTCATTTCAGTACACCCGGTGCACCAGAAGGATTAGAACCAAGAGTGGAAGGCAAGGATTCGGACGGGTCTTACCCGGACATTGGCTCTTGGTTCATTACCGGGTCATCTTGTCGTACCTGGTGGAATGGGCCGGGGGACTACAAGAAGTACGCCAGAGAACACGGAATACATTACAGAGATCCCAAGATGAAGAATTGAAATGAATGTATAGTTTAACGACGGTATGGGATCTGTCACGGTGAAATGTAGGTTAAAAGTGGTAGTACTTTTTTTCTATATGCTAATACATCTTTTTCATGTTATCCTCATTAGGATACGCACAAACTGTTTGATAGATCCTTTACAGCTCTTTATTTGATCTTCAATTGTTTAATTTTTAATACAATTTGATTCAAACCTTAATTTCCTTCATCAATGAAATAATTCTGAGCCTATTTCTCACAGGACGTTTTTTACATGCCGGAGCAATTAAATTCCGCATGAAAAACCGTTCAATCTGAGGGGACATACAAAACACATTCGTTTAATTGAGTAGTAGCGTTTTTCATGCCTCAGTTTTTGTTCAGTGCTTTAATAAAAACGCTTGTGTGAAAAAGCTCTACAATTGGTAACGTAACAAAAACATAATAAGAGAGTGTGCTGGCTTTATCAATATTGATATCTAGCCATGAGCTCTACAGACAGAGTCATCAGTCACCGCTCAGGCAGCCACTGTACCAATAATGGTCAATTGCCCCAATGAATGATGGTCAATTGCCCCAATAGAGAGAATGATAATGACCGATATATCTTCAGGTAACACTTTTATTCGTTCTGAAAGGATATAGCACCCTGTATAGTATAATCAGTAATGTAAAGAGTTTTGAAACAATATTCAACAATGTTTTTTATGGATATATTGATAATTGAAACAAAATTCAGTAGACTTAAAATATTTAGTTTGATAAAGCCTTTCTGAAATATTTTTGGATTTTCAAATTTATCCCAGCAAAATATTGTATGAAATTGACTCGCATTGTTATATATAGGATCGGTAAAAACGTAGAGAAAATTCACTATTGTCGCCGTAACAGTTCATTTTGTTGGACAAAACATGTTACAAGATAAAACATAATAGACGTTAAATTGTAATAAATCATTTAAATTACATGATAGAAGCACAAATAATGTTTCATGATATAGTATGATAATTAAATAATAAATCAGAACTTGGAACAAGTATGCATAAAAAATCATCCATCACATAATACAAATTTGAAACTACAGACCAATACTATACAGAGGTAATTAAATAGGTAATTTATGTATTTCCAAGCCCATGAAACAGAAATGGATTTTATAAAAAGGTTTATTGAATTGATTTCATTCTTTCCTTTGAAAATGAATTATAACCTTCTCTTGTGAAATGCATAATAATAAAAGTTATCTAAAATACTATTATCTCATCGTTGGTATCATCAAGAAAAAATTCTCCGCATGAAGTTAATTTTTCAATTCACTAGTTTTCTAATTTACTTTAATTTTCAAATCTTACAAATTCATCATCGTGTAAATTAGTAAACTTTTAAAAAATCATCACGGATACACACTTTTCTTTGACGGTCATGTCGCTGACGTCAAAAGGAAATTAATTACAAGGGACTGGAAGAAGCAGACGGATAAAACAATACTATTGAAAATTTTAAACGTTTTTTTTTATTAATAATCATTATTCCCAGAAACTTTGTCCCAATAATAAGCCAAAATAATCAATTTCCTTCTAATTGTTTCATCAGGACAAAAAGTGCTTGATCTGCTTCAACAGTTTAT
Source organism: Caprella mutica (assembly GCA_947561585.1). Taxonomy (NCBI): domain Eukaryota; kingdom Metazoa; phylum Arthropoda; class Malacostraca; order Amphipoda; family Caprellidae; genus Caprella; species Caprella mutica. The sequence goes on along the minus strand of CANNZV010000079.1, from coordinate 554,832 downwards.
TGGTCTGCAGGTCAGTAGGTTTATTTATGTGACCTTTCCTGGATAGAAAGAGAACTTTTACCAATTTTCTTATTATTTGTCAAGTTTCAAACTGCCTGTCAGTCTCTTATCTTTCTTTTCACTTGGTCGAACATTTGGTTTTTGTCGTCGATGAAACAATTAGAGCGGAGATTCATTTTTTTTGGCTTATTACTGGGAAAATTATTCTGGGAAACATGATTATTAATAAAAATATATAAAATTACCAAGAGAAGTAGTGATTTGTCTGACTGCTTCTTCCAGTCCCTTGTAATTAATTTCCTTTTCACGTCAGCGATATGGCCTTTGGTTCCGAAACAGACGTTGAACCCCTACTAAATTTGTAAATTTACACCAAATATGAAGTCATGCGTATTTATTATTAAATAAATGAATTTAAAAATAATTAGAGAAAAGTTTTCATTTTTTTTTGCAGAGTAAGAATTTCGAATACCAATATCATCACTGTATGTAGGTCAAGATATGTGTATCAAATTTCAAAATTTTACGATGCGTAATAAAAAATATAAATCTTGGGGGATCGACTAAACTTCTTAAGATTGAATCCATAATTTTAATATTTTCACTTTGCCTAAAATCTTCTGTAGTACATTTTGATCTAATTTCCACTATAATTTAGCGCAGGAATCAATGTGGCGCTAATAGTATCTCTTGCAAGATGTTTCATACCACCAGAGTCTGAGCAGCTAACGAAGCGGCAGAGAGAGCAATAATAAACTTTATACGGCCTCCAGACCCTTTGGGAAATAGGCCTAGGCAACTATATGGCCTTCCTCAGATTACAGCCACTTTGTTTTTACCTGTGCCTCATGAGCAATAAAATATACACTCTACCTGCCTCTGTAAGCTTAACTCATGGTGGATTACTTATGGAGTATACATACAGAGGAGTGTATATCTTACTACACTTAATATTATATCCATTTAGTTATAGGTAGTAGTATAACTTTATTTAATGGTAGATGTGATTAAATTTAATCTAATTTGAAGTCATCAGTTTTTCTGAATATTGAAAAATGTAAAAAATAATTTGTATTGCAAATGAAGAAATTTCAAACACGAGAAACATTTTTAGGTCATCATATGTGTAAGGGCATACTTAACGATTTTTAATTATGAAGTCATTAAGTTTTATTAAGCATCAATGATCATTATAGATTTCTAACACAAATAAAGTGAATTCAAAATGAAACTGAAAGGTTGCAATAATAATAATAGGTACCAGATATCTATCAAAATTGTTAAGTCTTATTTACTTGATATGTCAACTCTATCTGCGATTCTGAGTAGCTAGAGACTCTTTGAGAATGGTCTACAAGAGTCACGAATTTTCTTTTGTTCCTAGGTTCGGTTTTCAGTGTATCATAAGTTAGGTGATGGGTATTCTTGCTCTCATGAATGGACCAAAGTTGAGAAAGTTTAAATCTGGTGTTGAAGGAGTTTACTACTCCTTGTGTATTTAGTTGGAGTTTAATGTCTCCCTCAGAACCAAAGGCCATATTGCTGACGTCAAAAGGAAATAAAGTACAAGAGACTGGAAGAAGTAGAAAGAAATTAAAGTGTCTCCAAGAAGCAATGGTGACTGCGATCGCTGATGGAAGAGAAAAATGAAGAGGTGATGGTAAATGAAGCCCATATATATACGAGCCTACCTGACACAAAAAAACTTTAAATAGTTGAAGATGAAGCGCAAGGTTAAAAAAATAGCGTTCAAACGAAAAAAAGAAAATAGATAGTCCAAATTACAACAGTTTGGGGCCCCCAGGTACCTTCTCTTCCATTCACCACAAACAGTTTAAGGATAGAGCCCCTGGGGACACCTTGGGTATAAGATTAGGTCACTATTTTATTTCTTTAGCTCAGTTTGAATCATGTTTAAACAACATCTTTTAGAAAATGTTTTTGGCCAAGGAACTTAATTGAAGTTATTTTGCTCCCTTAACACTCAGATGACGACCTTGACACGGTTTATTTTCACAATTGCAACTTTTGAACAAGTTATTTTATTAAAGTTTGAAGTTCTGAAAATATTCCGTGCAAAATTAGCAGCTTCAAATTATTCTACAAAGTCGATTTTTTCAGAACATAAATATTTCTTCATGATTAAAACCTGAAAACACACAAACTCATAAAACTTTTAAATGTTACAAAATAATGGAAGATACTAAAGATAAACAAACTTTATAGTGATAGTTAAGGGCCGTACACACGTAGGGTTTTTTAAGTCTTTCCACCAGACTTTTTGCTAAGCTCCTCCTACTCTTTCCACGAGAATATAAGAAAAAGAGATATAATTATTATATATTTCAGTTGGTATCCATGATACCTACATTTATTTCAGTTGGTATCCATGATACCTGCAGGTATCATGGATACCAACTAAAATAAATAAAAATTATATAGTTTTTTCTTATATTCTCGTGGAAAAAGTAGGAGGAGCTTAGCAAAAAGTCTGGTGGAAAAACTTAAAAAACCCTACGTGTGTACGGCCCTTAAGGATGCTCATTGCCAGTCTGTTACGTATCAAGTGACTTCATAATTCAGCCATTACTGCCTAGTAATCTGAGTCTCACCGTATGTCACTTCTGTATCATCACCAGTTGAAAAACAATTGAGGAATTACCTAATAAATTGTAATGTTAAGATCATATAAGATGAATGAGAAGTAAAATAAATAAATGATACGTTATATAATATGGCTAATATAGTAATGAATTACATCTAACATTAACAACGTTCAAGAGTTACTAATTGCTTCAATTTTGTGCAAATTTTTTGTAAAATAAGTCAACAGAAACTGTGTCAACTGGTTTAAATATATCTCAAAATATTCAAACGTATCTCAAAAATACAAACATATCTCAAAATGAAGTTTAAAACTAACTCATACTAGTCTCAACAATTTTAAACAAGTCTTAACAATTTTAAACAAGTCCTAACAAGTCTTCATATGTCTCATCATGTACATTACCAAAAAAAAGTTTAACCAGTAAGCAAAAGACACTTCAAGCCACCACGCCAATTACACCAGATATCGAATAGAGAGTATAAATCAAAGCGGATATAAGTTACTTCACACCAAAGGGTGCCAGCCACCCATTGTATGTAGCTGGTGATAGAAGAGCCTGGCGCTATTCACCCCAATGCCGGTGATATGATTTATGGCGAGTCTGGAGAGAGGTGAAGGAGGAGAGCATAAATTAGCATAATTATCACCACATAAAAGCCTGCCTGGAGGAAAATGCACCGGAAACTTTTCAACAAAGTTGATATATTTAGATCAGTGACAGCGATGGAAAGAAGAAAGGAGATAAAATGATAAGGTGATCACTATAATATTTTTTTATATTGAGTTATATCTATGTATGTTCTATGTTCTTTGTAAGTACATCATAAAATAATTATTAAAAAATTCTTTGCTAAATATATTGAATGTACGAATTTTTCCCGAATTTACACACGCATATTCTGAATTCTTGACTTTGAAGTCTTTTTCCAGAGACCTATAAAAAGAGACCTTTTCACTGTCACTCCCAGTGAATAGCTACCGTATGTTAAAGATGCAAATATATTCTTTCTGCTGACTCGACACATTTAAGACACGTTACAGATCTCCTCATACAAAACTTTAGTGTCATACTCTACCATTTTCTATTCGTCTGTCTCTCACACACTCTCAGTCTCACACTCTCAGTCTCACACTCCTTGTTTCACACTCTCAGTCTCACACTCACTCTCTGTCTCACTCTCCCTATCTTGCACTCTGTCTCACATAATATTTCTCTTTATTATTTCGTCAGTGTCTTCACTAGGGAGGATGCGATTGGCCTTACTCTGTAGTTCACTACGAGGGACGAAGGCCACTGACTGGGATTGTTTGTACTGTTGAGGAGGTAGTGGACAAACTTGGCAAGCTGGACCCTAACATGGCAACTGGTCCTGATGGATTTCTACCGACAGTGATGGAGAACATGAAGGACGATTTGGCGGCACATCTGAAGCAGTAAGTACAGGCCGAATAGTTAGACATCGGTTCCTGGAAAGCTGCTTGAATCCATCATCAAGGAAGGGATTGTGACTCACCAGGAAAAGCACCAGCTCATATTAGAGAGTCAGCAAGGTTTTCTTCCTTGGAACTCATACCTGACAAACCTATGAGTTCTTCTACTACGTTCTTCATGAGTCATAAAAATCCAAAACTGTTGACGTCGTCTACTTTAATTTCGAGAAGGCCTTTGTCAAGGTACCTCACAAGAGCCTAATGGTGAAAATAGCCACATAATAACCAACATTGAAGTGGGCGGTCGAGTCCTAGAATGGATCAGGTCATGGCTAAAAACTAGACGACAAAGAGTGGTGGTCAATGGCGTAGCCTCTGTGTTAAGTAACATAGCAAGCAGGATTTCCCAGGACTCAGTCCTTGGTCTTCTTCTCATTATTATTTACATGAATGAACTTAACGTAGGACTCGTCAGTAGGGTATCCAAGTTTGCTGACAACAGAAAGATTGGCATCAACGGAGCAAGTTCCAACTCCAATGTGATCTTTTTAAGATAGGAGAATGGTCGGAAAAGTCAACGTGTACAAGTCTGAAATATTTCATGCTGGTTGTAGAAACCGCTGAAACTGCATATACGCTAGTTGGAGCCCCAATAGGACCCACTGATGTACAGAAGGAACTTGGAGTGATGATCACCAAAGATTTCGTGTTCTTTCGACAGTGCCTGAAAGCTGAGAAGAGAGCAAACAAGATCCTAAGGTACATCAAGATTCAATTCAGATACCAAAACAGAGAGGCAGGCCTCCCCCTGTACAACTCTCTTAAAGACCTCTTCTGGAGTTTGTGATCTAGTTCTGGTCAGCATTGTGGTAAGCGAATATCCAGCAGATGGAACGGGTGCAACGAGGGCGACTAAACTTGTACCTGAAATCCGATTCGAGAGACACCCAAGTCGGTTAGAACGCTTCGTCCTCTTCACGCATGAACAGCGACGTTTAAGGGGTCAACTCATTGAGACTTTTAAGATCCTTCGAAGGATAAGTCGAATTGATTCCGAAGAATACTTTTTGCTGAGTGTGAACCCCACCTGCAACCACGTGTAGAAGGTGGTTCCGCCAAGGTTCACCACTGCTATAATGTTTGTATCAAGTCCAGGATGATTCTTTGAGCGCATGATTGTACCCAAATAATTATTATCTTCTCATGACTGGCAGAGTTTCTTCTTTTGTCAGACGTGAGTACATAGGTTCCAAGTGGGGAGTGAGTGAGATAAAGTCCATGCTTCGTTGCTAATCCAACGTCGAGGGCACAGCTGACTGTGCACAGGGGCCTTTCTTGGATGGCATATTGTACCTTTTCGAATGTTCCTCCATCTTTGTCACTCACTCTAACACTCTCTGTCTCACTTTCACACTCTCTCTCGCACTCTCTTTGTCTCATACTCTCACTCTATATTTCAGAACAGCTGCACAAGCCATGTTTCACACTCCCAATCTAACCCTCTCTCTCACACTCTCTCTATCTCCCTCATCCTCTCACACTCCAATTTCAGAACAGCTGCAATGTTTTACATCGATCCTTTGAAGATAGTTCCTTGTGATAGACTCACTGCATTCCTGTCTGAATATGTGCACTGGAATATTACTTTCCAGATTGGATACGCAGGTGTGGGTGTCTATGAGCACATCATTTATTTTTAGATCCACTGGAACCTCAAAAGAGAGATCTCGAACTGCCAGATTCAATTTCAAAACTTGTTCAGAATATAGTTAGTGAATTCGTTAGGATGGGTTATATTTAGAAAAGAATTGTAAAAAGGACTTATTATATAGTCAGTAATTTATACTATATTTAAAAAATCATGTTGTGCTCAGAATATAGTTATATAGTTTTAAAAAAAGTTATTGAATTTGTTAGGATAGGTTATATTTAAAAAAGAGGTAAAAAGGACTGACAGTAATTAGTCACTTATTTATATATGTATTAAACATTTAATAATTCTGTGAGAATAAAGGATTTTCCTATTTAAAAAAGAGGAGATTTTGAAAGTAGATTGAGCACGACTTTACTGTGTGTCCAGTGATGAAAAAAAGAGAACAAAGTAAGCACGAGATGTGCTAAAATATGAAAAGTCTACGGATATTTATCAGAAGTGAAGTATATTAATTAAGTTAATTAGTTTAGTGGAAAATGAATTATAAATGTTAAAAAAAATATTGAAAATTGAATAGTGTTACATAAATAATAAAAACATCTTATAATTAAAACACAGTAAAATATATATTATAAACAGTTTAACTCATCTTATTGCAAAACTGGTTGTTATACTTAATTTAAGTGATTAAATACAATAATAAGAAGAATGATAAAGAGTTATTCATTAATTTAAGACACAGCAAAAAATGTATAGCAATAGGGTAAGTTACGAATTATCGGTCAGTACTACATTTCCGGTCATATAAGAAAAAACAATATAAAAATTGTTATTATTACACAGTGCTATCTAATACTTCTGCAAACCCGGGTTTGCAGAAGTATTAGATAGCACTGTGTAATAATAACAATTTTTATATTGTTTTTTCTTATATGACCGGAAATGTAGTACTGACCGATAATTCGTAACTTACCTTATTTAGTGTATTTAATCAAAATGAAAATAATCAAAATATCACAACCCAATAATAATGAATTATTTAATAAAAACTTAACATATATATATAATCAACAGTTTCATATGTTAAAATTTGTATAGTCTGCTCATCTTTCATTCATTTCTTTCTATGTTATTTCAAGCTAATGACCATTATTAAATATATATTTCACCTCATTAATTAAATGCATGTGTAGAGAAGTGAATTAATTAATTGAAATAAAGCACATTGCACCCTCACAGTTAATTTAACAATTAGTTATTTTTAACCTAATTAATCACAGAAGAGTTAGATTTACTTCATAATCTCTCATAATTATGACTTTTAATTATCTAATTGAAGTCATTATTAGAATTATTATTTTAGGAGATTAAAAATGTCATATAATTTTTATTTTATTTTTACAATAAAAATATGTATGTATCAATTAAATTGTATATTCGTCGGAAAAAACTGTTGATAACAATTTTGAAAATTTAACTTTAAATATGATGCAATTTTAGTATAAACAAATTATTCATTAATATAATTAAAGCAAATTAAATAAAAATCGAATTAAATAAATCAAAAATTAATAAAAACAGAAAACAATTCTTCAGTTAAAATTAAATTAAAATGATTAAATTAATCCATACATTATTGAATTTAAAATTAGATAACATATTGTAGGTGTTTACACCAATGTTTCAAAAATAGAATAGTTTAATTTGTTTCCAGAGTCCCTGTGGGAAACATAAGAGCAATTTTGTGATACATGTCATTAATCTGTTTGCATCCAATAGCATAAATTAATTAATTTTATTATACGAATACACTTAATAGATAGGAATAGAGAGGATATAAATAAACCAAAAATAATGCTGATGTAGTGATGACTCAGCAGAATTTTCATCAAAATGAATAAGGGATATAAGTAGGAAAAAGTTTCATGGAATATATTAAGTTAGGAGATATAAATAATGAAAATAAATCATCATGGAGATATGAATAATATTTTTCATATAATTATGAAGAATAATAATGGTATATTTGTATAAATATAAACATGAGTTTGTGATAGTATTCAATAATTTATTGGTATATTTTTAATGAATATATATGGTATTCTAGCTATTCTTATTATTAAGAATCTAAGAATATATTAGTAAAAGAATCTATAGAAAATATAATAGTTATTGAACCAGTTCCATTTTTAATCTTATATTTAAAAATAAAACATATATATAACTATATCATACATGTAAATACTTAGAAAAAATATGAATTATTTGGTAGGTGTTTAACGTCTGTTTCGGAACCAAAGGCCATATCGGTGACGTCGAAAGGACATTAAATACAAGGGACTGGAAGAGCTAGTCAAAAAAGAAAGTTGCTACATGAACAAAGTCACCGACAATCATCAGTGACACTTCTCATGGATGCAGAAAAGCTTCTCCATGAATACTTAGATACAGAGGAATGTGACGAAAAGTGACACAAGCACCGGTGGCTGCACTCACGGATGGAAGAGGAAAATGAAGAGGTGATAGTAAATGAGGTCTACGAGCCTACCTAACACAAAATCTAATACCTCTTAGTAGGAGAGCATAACCCTAGCGCTATCCTCTAAAACTGCAAGTAGCGTTAAAAAATGATAAACAAAGTAAAAATCAAAGAAAGAATATTCATTATCCAAATTACAACAGTTCGGGGCCCAAGGGACGCATCCCCCCTTTTCCTCCATTCACCACAGACAGCTTCAGGATAGAGCCCCTGGAGGGAATAATATACCCCTATTGATTTGTGATAGCAGTAGTTCAAGTTTATAAGACAAATACAGTTTCAGATTAGAATATTCACTCTGGGCCATAGAAGGCTATGTTAAATACCCTCTCAATCTTCTATGGCCCCACCATAACCTCTCTACTGGGCAATGGCCACCAAAAACACAGCGTAGCTCACGTTCTAACGCACCTAACCTGCCCATTGCGTTCAAAACGGGCCAATAAATCATTATGGCAGGCGATGCAAGCAGGCGATCGTTAGAGACTTAGTTACGAGTGCAGTGTACACTACTCACTGGTTTGGAACTAAAGGTCAGGTAAGGGAGACCTATGCACCGATGGGCAGTATGGTAGGTACAAATAAATAAACATATTTTAATTTCTAAATAAATTTTTGATACATTTTAAATAAATTTCTTATAAATTTTAAATACATTTTTGATAAATTTTAAATACATTTTTGATAAATTTTAAATAAATTTTTGATAAATTATAAATAAATTTTTGATGAATAGTAAATAAATTTTTGATAAATTTCAAATAAATTTTTTGATAAATTTTAAATAAATTTTTGGATAAATTTCAAATAAATTTTTCAGAAATTTTGTTAAGTTACAAAATAAAAAAATTATAATTTTTTTATGCGTTTGTTAAATTCTGAATAATTTTTTGTAAATATTTTGTTAAATTTGGAATATATTTTTGGAATATATTAAAAAATAAATAATATTTTGTGAAAATTTAAAAACCATTTATTTTAATTTTGAGAACGTTATTGAAATTAAAAATGAATTTGTTACAATCTTGAACTAATTTTTATTATAAATTTTCAAAAACTAATTTGTACAAAACTTTGCAATTCAGAAAATTTTATAAAATTAATTAACATTCCAAAACATTTTTTATTGATAGCTTTAATAAAAGTGTATCTTAAATAATAAAACCTTTATTGCCAAACTAACCACCTCCCTAATATAACTTAATAATAATAATTATCAAAAAGAAACATAAGCCATAAAGTCAATTAACTCTTCTTCTCTTCAATACAGTCACGACATCATTTAATATTAATTCAGCTAATACCATTGAGTTAAAAAAAACACCGATTCACTGCAAGATAAACTCAAGAATGAATTAATTAACTGCAGAAACTCTCACAAATTCTCATTTTACAGAAACAACTACAATAAAAACAATAAGGACAATAAAAACAATAAGGACAATAAAAACAATAATAAAACATCACAGAGTTGTTGTAGTAGAGATACCTTCTGGTCAGATAAAACAATTCGTGTAGTCAATTTATTAAAAAAATCTTAATATTAATCAATTTATTAATTATGATATTTTTAGTAATTATTCCCAAACAGAAAAATTTCTCTTAGGTGACATTATCCAAACATTGTAACAATAAGACAATGGTTCATTCATTTATTTATTCATTTATTCATTTATTCATTTATTCATTTATTCATTTATTCATTTATTTCCTTTCTAATCAGTTCGAATGTACTATCAGAGAAAATAGTTACTGCATTATGTCAATCTCACATATCAAAGTTTTAGAATTCCTATTATTTCAACAAAATTTCTCTTCGTGTGCCCAGACCAATTTTTAAAATATCTACAAGCATTAAAATTATTAAACACTCTTTTTTGTAAATGTGAAATTAAAGAAAATGTATAAAAAAAAACATTACAGATACACTTTTCTCTAACTGCACAGTGTAAATATGAGCATATAATCTAATTCAAAGTACACAATGTATTTAAAATGCATATACAGTAATGAGATAAAGTAGAAAAGATGTTTGCTTTTAATTTTTGGTATAAAGAAAAAAAATGTTTGTATATTATCTCAAATTTTTTTACATGTGATACAAAATTATTTATATAATATGGCGCTTAAATGATTACATTTTTATGTATATATCTGTTTGTAATAATTTCTTATGGAATTAAAGTGAATAATCAAATGTATTATTTTGGTGACAACAGACAAACTTCTAATGGATAGAGCAGAAGTAAAATTATAGAAAAACTCTACGGTAATTAGTCACAATATTTAATTTAGTTTAAGTAAACTTTTTAAAAATGGTATTCTAATTTACTATTTTCCTATTGTTATCATTTAATGGAATATATAAAAATATGAAATATTTACTCTCTCATCATTCAATAAAAACTTAATCCCTTAGATGATTAAAGTTAGGTACAAAGAACTAAAGTTAGTAAAAAAAAGATTAGAAAATGGCTTCATGAACTGTGACGACAATAAAACAAACGAAGAATGACTGAGAAAAAAATACTATAAAAAGTTGATAATTTACAACCGAACAATTGAGTAACAATTACGTCGATCATTAATATTAAACAAACAAAGAAACAATAGAATGCGCACAAACACCTGTTACCTTTGTGTTGGACTTCATGTTGAATGGTGATCATTTTGAAAAGGTTAGCAATGGCACACAATCGCTGTGGTTATTATCATTACATTACGAGAGTCAGTATCGTAGAGGCAGTCAGAGGAGCAGGTACCGCAGTGTCTCTCTTGCAGTCTTCTGATAGAGACCACTGAGTTGCCACCACAACTACCGATCGATAACCTGGGCACAAGGTATCTCACTTTCAGTGACGATTAACTAGTTAAGCACCAGCTTATTACACTCTTTTTAAACCCAATTCAACCCCACAACGTTTGGTGAACTAAATAAAAATACAACTTTAAGCTGTGTGAACGAAGAAAGAACGTTTCCATCGATATGACATTTTTATGGTGATAAATTAGATGGGAAAGAACGTTTATGAAACATCAATAAAGAACAAAGAGGATATTTATTTTGTGCTACAACGTTTGTATACATTGTGAATAGTGATACTAGAAAAAAAAACATTTTAACTATTAATTCAATGAGAGAAACATCGGGTAAATTTGAAGCTTCTGGTTTTAGTGAAATACATTGCAAGCGAAAGGTCACGGAAGGTAAAAACAGAAAAGTGATTCGATTGAATTAAAATTTGATTGAATTCGATGACATTTGGAAAAGAGAAGAAGAGCATCCAAATTGACTCACAGGTCTGAATAGCCAACGAAAAAGAGGTCAGTAATGTGTAAATTTAACATTTATACATTGGTTTATTTTCGGAGAAAGTATGAATTCTAAAATTAAATATTTATTCAAAATCTGGAATAGCTTTTGTTTGAAATCAATAATAAAAGTTTATAAAAATGAGAAAGCTATCAGATTATTTCCCTATTTTCAAGATTCAAATCAAATTTATAATCTAGCAAAAAAAATTTATTCCGTATTATAATGTTGATTATTATAATTCAAATCTGTTCATTAATTTTAACACAATAAATTGAATTCTTCTTACAAGATAAACAAGAAGCTAGAAATAATGTACAAATAGGGTAAAGTAACTATCTACCTATTACAGTTACACCCTTTACTTAAAATTGATGGATAACTCCTTTACCCATCAACTTTAAGATAAAATATTTTTTTATTAATATGTTAATATGTTTATTTATATAAAATTGATATAATAAATCGAAATAAAATATTTGCTTAGTTATAAATATTCTATTTTACATATGCCATTGTTTCGATAAATAAACAAATATATTACACACCGTTACATGTTACATACTGTAACACACTACACACACATTGATACATGTTATACACCGTTACATGTTACACACTGTTACATGTTATACACTGTTACATGTTATACACTGATACATGTTATACACTGTTACATGTTATACACTGTTACATGTTATACACTGTTACATGTTGTACACCGTTACATGTTACACACCGTTACATGTTATACACTGTTACATGTTACACACTGTTACATGTTATACACTGTTACATGTTACACACTGTTACATATTTCCTCGTATTACATTTTTCAATTTCATGTTTGAGGTCAGTACGCAGACTACATGTTTTCAATTAATTCAACATGTGGAGAGCATATGTGACACACTGAATAATTTGTAGATAGATGTGTTTTACTAGTGTGTTCACCCCCTGACTCCCTCCCCCTGACCCCCCTCCCTGACCCCCCTTTCCAAACTCATTTAATGGAACTAAACTAATACAGAGGGAGGGGGGGGGGAGGCATGAATTAATATGCGTGTCTGAAACGCAAGTTCCGCATTGTCGAACGGTTCCACATTTTCGGATACGTAGGAAAAAATATATAACTATTAAAATAAAAGATTAATAAAATTTAAAATTACAGTTAATGAATAACTAAACTTGAAGTTGATCAATAATTTAATTAAAATTTGAATAATAATTAAAATATAAATTAAATAATTACAAAAATGGAATAATAATTAAAATAACAGTTAAATTAAACTAAAAGTAAAATAATATTTGTTACCTATTTTTTTTCTCATGTGTCCGAAAATGTGGAATAGTCCGTAACTCGCAACTTACCCGTGACCTGATATCTAATGCTATATGGAATAAATTTCGAAATTGTAAGTGAACTGAATTCATATTTGTAATAAGATTTAAAATGAATATACATTAATTAATATTTATTAAAAATCAATAGCATTCCAATAAAAAAAAATTGGATAATTATGTATGATGAAACATTAACTTTTCAGTCAAATTTAAAAATCTAAGATAAGGAACACTACATATACCATTTACAGAACTTTATTATCCAATATTAACAAATGGATATTGAAGAAACCCTATTGTCCGTCCGTTTCTATATTAAAACACATCTAACATTCAAAGTTATTTTCGTGAATCCTATCTAGATCTAATATCACTAAATAGGCAAATTTATTACCAGTGAATGCATGTGTCCCATTATCGTACCGAATTCTTGTGTACAGTGCCACATTACCGTACCCAATTCTTGTGTACAGTGCCACATTACCGTACCCTATTCTTGTGTACAGTGCCACATTACCATACCCAATTCTTGTGCACAGTGCCACATTATCGTACCCTATTCTTGTGCACAGTGCATCATTACCATACCCAATTCTTGTGCACAGTGCCCCATTACCATACCCAATTCTTGTGCACAGTGCCCCATTACCATACCCAATTCTTGTGTACAGTGCCCCATTACCATACCCAATTCTTGTGCACAGTGCCCCATCACCATACCCAATTCTTGTGCACAGTGCCCCATTACCATACCCAATTCTTGTGTACAGTGCCCCATTACCATACCCAATTCTTGTGCACAGTGCCCCATCACCATACCCAATTCTTGTGCACAGTGCCCCATTACCATACCCAATTCTTGTGCACAGTGCCCCATCACCATACCCAATTCTTGTGCACAGTGCCCCATTACCATACCCAATTCTTGTGCACAGTGCCCCATTACCATACCCAATTCTTGTGCACAGTGCATCATTACCATACCCAATTCTTGTGCACAGTGCCCCATTACCATACCCAATTCTTGTGCACAGTGCCCCATTACCATACCCAATTCTTGTGTACAGTGCCCCATTACCATACCCAATTCTTGTGCACAGTGCCCCATATATTCATGCATATAAGAGCCCTAGAATCAATAAGTTATGCACAGTGATGTATGTAGTATGTTGCTGCTCAGTCTTTCCCATGTGTTGTGCTGGTCGATACATGTTGGACGCTTGCCAAGCAAAACACAGTGAGCATTGCTTGGACCCATAGAAAACTCTATGCTTGTAGCCCATTGTGTACTAGCATGCAAATATATAACGTGACATGTAGAAAATAAGTACTATAGAACATTACATTATATGAATGTACTATTAATTAAATATTATGTACCAATGTTTGTACTATTAACTAAGTATGTAATACCGCTTGCACTTCTATATATACCGTCACAATAGCATGTATTGTCATAACAAATGTACATCAACTAAATAAGTTATAAATGTACTTATATACTATAACTATGGTATGTACTATCATAATGAAATGAAGAAAGACACACGTAATGTGTTTGTTTCAAGTTTGAGCTTTATGAACAAACAGAATAAAGGTCAAAGTTGTATGCTATGCATTGGAATAGCTAAAATGAACATTGAAATATACTGAATAAATTTGTAAAAAAATATATTTAATAAAAATATTGAAATCATATAAAAATATACAATAGCAGAAACATTATGGAATATTCATTAAAAAGTACTGAGAAAAAATGAGTTACTAGATGTTACTCACCACACTAGATTTTACTCACCACACTAGATTTTACTCACCACACTAAAAGTTACTCACCACACTAGGTGTTACTCACCACACTAGATGATACTAACCACACTAGATGTTACTAACCACACTAGGTGTCACATTCCTCACCTAGGTGGTCTATTTCAGTGATAGGTAAGAGATAACCTTTATTCATAGTTAAAAATAGAGAAGAGGGAACCTATTCCTAGGGTGACGATTGTGTCCGCCCTTTATTTACTTTTTGCAAATATTAATTGCATTAACACTATATTTATAATGATTAGAATATTTATTGTTGTTGTTTGGAGATTGTTTTTGACTATTTATTTACAACGATTGGTGAATATGTTAGGCCCTTATTTACAACGATTGGTAAATATGTTAGGCCCTTATTTACAACGATTGGTCGTAGTTTTAAGCCTTTGTCGCTTTAGTTTTAATAACTATATTTTACAGTTAATCATTACAAATAACATTAATACTATAATACATATAATGATATAAAACATCAATCTATAATATTATGAATCCGAGTTGAAATTCATTAATAATTATTTATTAACGAAACATACTTATTAATGCTGCAATAATTAATATAAAACTAAATGGAAATACAGACGAATATACTAATATTTAACTCAAAAAGTTTTAATACTTAAAATATTACATTTCTGTATCTTATAAATTAACAGTAACGTGTTATATTTTTCTTTACTAATTTGCCATTTAAATAAAGGTAGAGTTTAGCAGCTATTCCTAAAATAAACCAATATTTAAATACCACAGAGTCACGCCATATTGCTTGTATTGTAACTTAGCAATTAAACTAAACATTATAGTGTGAACGGGAATGAAGGTGAACGGGAATGAAGGTGAACGGGAATGAAGGTGAATGGGAATGAAGGTGAATGGGAATGAAGGTGAATGGGAATGAAGGTGAACGGGAATGAAGGTGAACGGGAATGAAGGTGAACGGGAATGAAGGTGAACGGGAATGAAGGTGAATGGGAATGAAGGTGAATGGGAATGAAGGTGAATGGGAATGAAGGTGAATGGGAATGAAGGTGAATGGGAGTGAAGGTGAATGGGAATGAAGGTGAATGGGAATGAAGGTGAATGAGAATGAAGGTGAATGGGAATGAAGGTGAATGGGAATGAAGGTGAACGGGAATGAAGTTGAAACGGGAATGAAGGTGAACGGGAATGAAGGTGAACGCGAATGCAGGTGAACGCGAATGAAGGTGTACGGGAATGAAGGTGAACGGGAATGAAGTTGAACGGGAATGAAGTTGAACGGGAATGAAGTTGAACGGGAATGAAGGTGAACGGGAATGAAGGTGAATGGGAATGAAGGTGAATGGGAATGAAGGTGAATGGGAATGAAGGTGAACGGGAATGAAGGTGAACGGGAATGAAGTTGAAACGGGAATGAAGGTGAACGGGAATGAAGGTGAACGCGAATGCAGGTGAACGCGAATGAAGGTGTACGGGAATGAAGGTGAACGGGAATGAAGTTGAACGGGAATGAAGTTGAACGGGAATGAAGTTGAACGGGAATGAAGTTGAACGGGAATGAAGGTGAATGGGTAATAAAGGAAAATAAATTATAGATAAAATGTATATAAACTAGAATAGATTCGTAGAGCGAATATCTTCGCCGCAGCTATTGAATACCATTGAGCTCTAAATGACCTTGATCTTGACCTCCCAAAATCTAGTCAAACAATTCCTGGATAATGACCAATCGTTCAACCAAATTTCAGACAATTCGGTTGAATACTTTTTGAGTTATGCCTATAACAAAATTATCATTAATTTATGATAACAAGATTACGAATTAATAAATGCCGACCATAACATAACATTTCGCAATTTTATGTAGATAATAATATTTAAATATAATTATGAATAATATAAATGGTCACTGAATAAAAAATTTCAGTCATGTGAAACAAGCTGCATTTCAAATGCAGTGTTCAAGCAAAATGAATAATACTGTGAAGTACTTCATGACGTAACTCTTCTTCCGATAAATAGGGTTACGTAACTTATTATTGCTACTAGAAATAACCCATTGGAAAACGATAAAGCGTTAACATATAAATTATAGTGAATAATATCGTTCACAGAAAACTAAGGAAGTGACGATAACCATTATTATGCAATGAATAATCATGTTTATTTATCATAACTTTTAATTGATCATCATGGATACCAGTTAGAGTATCATGGATACCAATTAGAGTATCATGGATACCAATTAGAGCATCATGGATACCAATTAGAGTATCATGGATACCAATTAGAGTATCATGGATACCAATTAGAGTATCATGGATTCCATTTAAAGTATCATGGATGCAAGTTAAAAGTATCAAAGATACCAATTAAAGTATCATGGATACCAATTAAAGTTTATAATGAATACCAATTAATTATTAAAACAGCTAAAATATCAAACAACATTTTTCATCTGACCGAAAATGTGGAACTATCCAATAACTCGGAACTCTACCTTCAAAGATCGGTTTCAGTTTTTGCATAGTCACCCTGTACAGTATACGTACATACACACACTCCACTTAATATATTAAAGCTCTAATGATCTCTTCATACACGATATGATGTATACCTGTGTAGATACACAGCACGCTATTCGTGATTCACTTGGATTAGTCCGTCAAAATATTATTCCTAAGCCACTTATGTGTATTACGTGACGTCACGTTACAAACCAATAATTTCATTTCACAGTTGAATTTAATGAACTCAAAATAACATGAATAGTGAGCAGGTACTCATATATGAATGCTCATAACTATGATTGATGTATAGTGTTTAAACTTTTTTATATTCATATTTAAACAAAGTAGAAATATTTTATTTTTATATATTCGAAGAGTGTATTTTTCTCCAAAACTGTTTCGACAAAAATCCTTAAATGTTATAATATATCAGTTCAAATAACAAGGTCCAAATTAGCATACTGTTCAATAGTTTTATCTTCAGTCCTGAAATCAAAGGCCGATGAGCAGACTATTAAATAAAGACACGTGGACCTCCCAATTACCTTCCATTAAATCTGTCAGAGCTCCTGCCAAATTATTGCCACCTTAACCAACCTGCAGTGAAGTAATAAACTAATGCATGGCAACTAAAGGAACCTAATGCATGGCTACTCAAGTAATCTAATGCATGGCAACTCAAGTAACCTAATGCATGGCAACTCAAGTAACCTAATGCATGGCAACTCAAGTAACCTAATGCATGGCAACTCAAGTAACCTAATGCATGGCAACTCAAGTAACCTAATGCATGGCAACTCAAGTAACCTAATGCGTGGCAACTCAAGTAACCTAATGATATAAGTGACGAATTATCGAACAGCCACACATTTTCGATCATATAAGAAAAAGCTCGTATTTTAATTGGTATCCATGACGTGATAGGAGCCTATGACGTCATAAGAATCGATGCCGTCACTGGAGCCTATATGACGTCACAGGAGCCTATATGATGCTACTAGACCCTATATGACGTCACTGGAGCCTATATGACGTCACTGGAGCCTATATGACGTCACTGGAGCCTATATGACGTCACTGGAGCCTATATGGCGTCACAGGAGCCTATATGATGCTACTAGACCCTATATGACGTTACTAGAGCCTATATGACGTCACTGGAGCCTATATGACGTCACTGGAGCCTATATGACGTCGCTGGAGCCTATATGACGTCACTGGAGCCTATATGGCGTCACAGGAGCCTATATGATGCTACTAGACCCTATATGACGTCACTGGAGCCTAAATTAAGTCACTGGACCCTATATGACGTCATTGAAACCTACATGACGTCACATGAACCCCATACACATATTAACTATAGCCCACATGACGCTACAAGATGCTATGGCGTCATTAGAACCTCTATGACGTCACGAGCGGCAATAATACTATTAATAGGGATAAAATAGCACGCAATTCCTTTATCTTGAGAAAACATTCACCATTTCATCAGCAATATAAATAGTTAATGTATAAGCCTTTATTAGAACTGATGGTGTATTTAATCTCTACAACTGGTATGTTATTCACTATCATCGTTCTAATAATTATGTGTGTACAAATTGCAATTCTATAGTTACTATAGTATTGCAATTTGTAAACACATAATATACGAGTTGGTAGTGGCTAGAATGGGGCTCTAGTTGTCAATAATTAATTCTTACTTATGACAGTTAGGAAAGCTGTCCATAATAAATGGGAATTTAATTTAAAGCTGAATATATGCATTCACATATATAGCTATATATGTAGTTATGTATACTATAGCATAGTTACTATAGTACTAAGTGTTCCGCAAAATTTACTGAATAGACCACCAAAGTGAAGTGAGTTGGTTGCTTTTTAGAGTATCAGCGAAATATTCCTATGTTATTCGTACGGAGAGAAAAATTAGGTGGTAGGATATCCATTACAGCTGACGATTTATTTACTCTTGGAAAAAAAACTATGTTGATATAACCAAATACCTAAACGCATTCATTGCTACAATGTTCATTGAAATGTGTATTTCAATAAAAAATAAAATAACTTCAATTAAGAGACAAATCCGTCAATTAGGTAATCGGTACGACATCTTTTTAGCCGAGATATTTGAAAGATTGGTTAGCAATTATTTTATCAACCTATCGTAAATGTGACATCGGTATGCATTTTATGAAGGGTTTCGAGGAAGGGAGATATTAGTGGAAAGGAATAATTGATGAGTTAATTAATAGTGGAAACGGAGGATAACAGGTAAAAGTGAACAAACAGGAGGGGAAATGTTCCTGTTGTTTGAAAGGGTAACAGTTAATGAAGGGAATTGTATAGGGTATTTTACGAGTTACCGAACAGTTCCACATTTTCGATCATCTAAGAAAAAACTTTTAAACTCATAATTTTAATTGGTATCCATGATACCTACAGGCATCATGGATACCGTAAAAGAAATATTAATAATTTTACATTTAAATTGAATAAAGTTAAGCTTCTATCAGATGTATTTATAATCTATTTAGGAAATTTAACTTTTATAAAAAATATGTTATTTATAATATTTTTATAAATTATTCACATTTAATTTATTTAATGGTAAAACAATTTACATAATGTACATTTATGAAAAATTAATTAAATTTACTTGTGTACTATGCTAAACCTTATGTATACATTTTACAATGCAGTGTTTAATCATTTTACAATGCATTCACATTAAGCTCATTAAACAAACCTATTTTAAGACATATCATCTTTCCTACTTGAGCCAAACAATCCGAATCCTTTTACTGAGCTCTCTGAATGGCATTCGTGACTTTATAATCCCACTAATGCTACACTCACCCCCGTAAAGGCAATCGTTTAAAAACACTCAGTCGAATTAATGCAAACCCCCCAGCTTAATTCTAACGATGGCGCGGAACATGTTCTCGAAGCGATATAATAAAGTGATATTACCAAAGATTTTAAACTGCGATAGTTAACCTCCAACGACAAAAACTTGGAACGAAATCGTCGCCATCTTTTCAACACCGTTTATAAATTTGAATTGAATCACATGAGTTCATCCCCAGTGGAATATTATTTGTATTGATTCGTAGGAGTTCATCCCCAGTGGAATATTATTTGTATTGAATCGTAAGAGTTCATCCCCAGTGGAATATTATTTGTATTGATTCGTAGGAGTTCATCCCCAGTGGAATATTATTTGTATTGAATCGTAAGAGTTCATCCCCAGTGGAATATTATTTGTATTGATTCGTAGGAGTTCATCCCCTGTGGAATATTATTTGTATTGAATCGTAGGAGTTCATCCCCAGTGGAATATTATTTGTTTTGAATCGTAGGAGTTCATCCCCAGTGGAATATTATTTGTATTGAATCGTAGGAGTTCATCCCCTGTGGAATATTATTTGTATTGATTCGTAGGAGTTCATCCCCAGTGGAATATTATTTGTATTGATTCGCAAGAGTTCGTCCTCAGTGGAATATTATTTGTACATGTACTACTTACAGAGACGAATTACTTTTGTGTTCATGATAAACAAACAATATTTCAAACTGTGAAAACGTCCGAAAATAAGTTTTACCTAATTTTTAATTAAACGAATCATCAAAATCTATTTTTTTCAATTATATTTTCTAAATATTATCAAAAATATCAAGAAGTTTATTAAAATTTTTAACGTTGAAATTATTTTCATGATTTTATGGAAGATATAATATAATAGGGAATTTCCATTGAATTTAAATCTTTCCAATCAAGTTTTCAAATAATTCATCATTCTTGTTATATATATTTACAGTAAATTAAAGAATACTAAACTAATAATGATGTTTTTTCCGCTTTTTTCAACAGATGTGAGGTTCACAAAGTAAATGGTTGATGAGACGAGAAATTCCCAAAGGGTCCACAACCAGCCCCCCTAAGGGTCCACAACCAGCCCCCCCAAGGGTCCACAACCAGCATCCCTAAGGGTCCACAACCAGTCCCCCTAAGGGTCCACAACCAGTCCCCCTAAGGGTCCACAACCAGTCCCCCTAAAGGTCCACAACCAGTCCCCCTAAGGGTCAACAACCAGTTCCCATAAGAGTCCACAACCAGACCCCCTAAGGGTCCACAACCAGTCCCCCTAAGGGTCCACACCAGCCCCCTAAGGGTCCACACCAGCCCTCCTAGTGGCATGCACCCCCCATGTCTGTGGTTCACACCAACCTTTCTTACAGCACCACTCTGAACACCGCCAGATCAAACACCGCCCTGCAGCATCACGAAAAAAGGTTGTTACCCAAACTTGGTGTGTCCCCCGGCACCACCAACCCGGGGTCCAAAGGTGGGTCACAGCCCCAAAGGAGCCCCAATAGGATAGGCATGAGCCGAAGTCTAGCGGGATTCAATCAAGGCGTTACGTACAAATCTCCGAAATCCCTCGCGGCAGTCAGACTTGTGCCGATCAAGTGAGTAAAATTTACATACTTTATTGATGAATAGGTACTGTATAGTGAATACAATTTACACACTTTCTTTATGACATCAGAATAAAGAGTTAGTAGAATGATTAAAGTATTCACACGTGTACATTTCACCTAAGCAATCATGTGTAACCTATTTTCATTCTATTATTAGAGACATTTTCTGACATATCAATCAGCGTTAAAATTTGCACTCCTTGCCCTAAAAGTGGACTTACTTTCCACTGCATTCCTGCCTACACACTAACTATATCCAGCAGTGAAATACTGTGGCCGAATTCGTCGCTAAAGAATAAGTGTTGTGTTCCTGATATGATGAAGGGTTTAGGCAACCAAGCGGCGTATCGACCAGCACCAGCGGTTACTGAAATTTAAAAGAGTGTGCTTGTGTTCTAGAGCCAGGTTGTAAAAGTTGGGTAAATAATTGGGAGCCGAATACTAAATATGTTATAAAAATTTTGAACTGGTTTTTAAACTTAGTGAAAAAATTACAAATGAGAAACACCCAAACAATAATAAATACTAATTGTTGATGTTGGATATTGATGATATATACCATTCTGTAACTTGATCGCATTCAGTGGTTTAGTAGTCATGGTATATATTTCAGACTGAAAAATTTAATGGTGTAATATTAACACAAGCTGTGTTTTAGAATCTATTTATAGTGGTAACGGAATACCTGCAACTGACAGCTTAGTAATAACTTAGTTAGGTACACCAAACCATAATTCTAACCGACTGATCACCTCAACGGCTCAACCGAACAATTAGTCATATATTTAATATAGAACTAATTACACCTATAAGAAAAATGATGCAATCATATGAAAAAATGATGAATCTCATAAAATGGAGGATAGAATCACATAGGAAAATGATTGAATCACATAAAAAATTATAGAATCAAATAAAAAAATTATAGAATCACATAAAATGAATGATAGAATCACATAAAATGAATGATAGAATCACATAAAAAATTGATAGAATCACATAAAAAATTGATAGAATAATATGAAAAAAATGATAGAATCACATAAAAAATGATAGAATCACATAAAAAATGATAGAATCACATAAAAAATGATAGAATCACATAAAAACGATAGAATCACATGAAATGAATGATAGAATACATAGAAAATTGATAGAATCACATAGAAAAATGATAGAATCACATAGAAAAATGATAGAATCACATAGAAAAATGATAGAATCACATAGAAAAATGATAGAATCACATAGAAAAATGATAGAATCACATAGAAAAATGATAGAATCACATAGAAAAATGATAGAATCCACATAGAATCATATATAATAATACATTATTTTACCGGTATTGCAGTGTGGAAGCCTCCATCCTTGATAGGGGTAACTACTCAATTGACGAACACTCACAGCAACAGTAATCTGGAATTAAATAAAAACTTATATGAAAATTACGAATAAAAATACCGATTCATTTTACTCATAATTAGACACCAAAGTACCAGAATTAAGAGCACCAAATTGTGTTTAACTTTTTCCTGTACCTCAAAGGTATATTAATTAGTGTCACTCAGAGAGCAAAGAGCTCTCTCGGTTGTCATGTCGCTAATTGATAAGCAATTTAAAAGTTGCGAGTTAAAAGTTATTTAAATGACTGAGTGAAGAGGAGAGAAAAACTTACAAACAGCCTTTGGTAATGGAGATGGGGGAGGGGGAACTAACCCAAAGGGGGGAGGAGAACCCAATAACCCAATTGGGGAGGAGGGGGGTAATCCAAATGGGGGAAGTACCAGAGGGAACGCTGTGGTTGAACAACAGAGTCAGAAAAATTATACTAAACAGATCGTCTGTCATTCCCAATCGCAGTAAAT
This sequence comes from Caprella mutica, assembly GCA_947561585.1. Lineage (NCBI taxonomy): Eukaryota > Metazoa > Arthropoda > Malacostraca > Amphipoda > Caprellidae > Caprella > Caprella mutica. The sequence goes on along the minus strand of CANNZV010000079.1, from coordinate 531,271 downwards.
ATTGATGATGTTTTATTGTAAAATATTATAATGACAGGCATTATAATCAGTATTATTTGTCAATAATGTCCGACGAAAGAGGATAAATGTTTAGAAATTATGATAAATTAGATAATATTTTCTTCCAAGATATATAGTTATTCTATCACATATTTTAATCGTCGATCGAAAAATTATAATTTTTCGACTGAGTTTAGAAGATTAAGTGGAGCCCCTTTCAATCTTCTATGGCCCCACTATAACTTTCTTTTAATTTCCTAGGGTCCCACTATAACTTTCTCTTACGGGGACCTTCTTCCTCAAACCTCAAAAAAATCAAACTAATTTTCTTATGCATAAAATGATATCTTATAATTTTCCGGATAACATGTTAAAATATCAGAGCTGAAAAGAATCTAGAAGTGCTTCATAAACAGATGGAAAATATTGTAAATTATACCTAGCACAGGTACTGAATTTTTTTTTTTTTTTTTTGGATCTCACATCAAATAGTTTGTTTATTAGATGCATCAAAAAGAAGACACAAAACCCAAACAAGAGTCTTGATGCTAGTTTATGGAACCAGAATTATTTCAGCAGGACAATCTTTTTCCAAAAAAATTCAGTAAATTGGCTCTCATGAAAAGTACATTTTTTCGACTTCAAAAGGCATCAACTCATAGAGTTTTGTAGCTAGAGACATGGCGTTTGTTTAATTTTCTTCATGAAAGAAGTTACAGACGGTTTGTTTTATAAATTTCTCAATGTGTGAGGAAGTATAATGAGATATATATAAAAATCAATGTTTTTGAAAAAAATGGAAAAAATCTTTTAATAAAAAATTCTGAGACGAAATTGATAAAAATAGCTCCGTAACTGTGTAGACAACGGTCCTTTAAGTGGACTGTCTCCCTTAAATAAAACCAACCGTCTCATTAAGCTCCACTCTAAACATGGAGTTTGAGTTTGGGTGTTTCGTTGTGTGTCCAAAACCCAAACTCTCGTTTTGGTTTTATGTCCTCTTTTTGATGCATCTAGTCAACAAATCATTTGATGTTAGATCCAAATCAACCCTCAATACCTGTGCTGACAGGTCTTATGACACACCTGGCAGGTATAATTTACAGTATTGTCCATCTGTTTTCGTAGCACTTCTAGATTGTTTTTAGCTCTAATATGTTAACACGTTATCCGGGAGACCTTAAAACATTATTTTACGCAAAAAAAAAATTTATTATATTTTTTCAGATTTGAGGGAGACTGTCTCTTTTATCTTCTCTGGTACCACTATAAGCTTCATTATCTTTTATATTTGGTAAATCTTTTAATTAAATAGCTTCAGTGCATAATTATTTCTTACAATTAAATATCATAAAATTAAGAAAAACAAATTAAAATTGCATTTCATCACCAGATTCAGTTTCATATTTCTATTTTATATTTAAAACATAAATATTTTACATCCTTGAATCATAATATTATCCTAAAGTTTAATGCATTTGGTTTTGATTTTATGATTTGTTTATAAAATTACAATAATGATCAATCAAAAAAATAATGTAAATAATAAATAAATATTAATGTTATTTATGTTGAAAACAAATCATTTGATATTTAAGATTCTCTTTGCATATAACAAAGTTAAAATAATTCTATCGATGTTTTATTCCCCAAAAATATTATAAAATGTATCTGGTGTATCGAACCTCTAACTTAAGTGTATCTAGTGTATCGAACCTCTAACTTAAGTGTATCTAGTGTATCGAACCTCTAACTTAAGTGTATCTAGTGTATTGAACCTCTAACTTAAGTGTATCTAGTGTATCGAAACTATAACTTAAGTGTATCTAGTGTATCGAAACTATAACTTAAGTGTATCTAGTGTATCGAACCTCTAACTTAAGTGTATCTAGTGTATCGAACCTCTAACTTAAGTGTATCTAGTGTATCGAAACTATAACTTAAGTGTATCTAGTGTATCGAACCTCTAACTTAAGTGTATCTAGTGTATCGAACCTCTAACTTAAGTGTATCTAGTGTATCGAAACTATAACTTAAGTGTATCTAGTGTATCGAAACTATAACTTAAGTGTATCTAGTGTATCGAAACTATAACTTAAGTGTATCTAGTGTATCGAACCTCTAACTTAAGTGTATCTAGTGTATCGAAACTATAACTTAAGTGTATCTAGTGTATCGAACCTCTAACTTAAGTGTATCTAGTGTATCGAACCTCTAACTTAAGTGTATCTAGTGTATCGAAACTATAACTTAAGTGTATCTAGTGTATCGAAACTATAACTTAAGTGTATCTAGTGTATCGAAACTATAACTTAAGTGTATCTAGTGTATCGAACCTCTAACTTAAGTGTATCTAGTGTATCGAAACTATAACTTAAGTGTATCTAGTGTATCGAAACTATAACTTAAGTGTATCTAGTGTATCGAAACTATAACTTAAGTGTATCTAGTGTATCGAAACTATAACTTAAGTGTATCTAGTGTATCGAACCTCTAACTTAAGTGTATCTAGTGTATCGAAACTATAACTTAAGTGTATCTAGTGTATCGAAACTATAACTTAAGTGTATCTAGTGTATCGAAACTATAACTTAAGTGTATCTAGTGTATCGAAACTATAACTTAAGTGTATCTAGTGTATCGAACCTCTAACTTAAGTGTATCTAGTGTATCGAAACTATAACTTAAGTGTATCTAGTGTATCGAAACTATAACTTAAGTGTATCTAGTGTATCGAACCTCTAACTTGAGTGTATCTAGCGTATCGAAACTATAACTTAAGTGTATCTAGTGTATCGAAACTATAACTTAAGTGTATCTAGTGTATCGAAACTCTAATTTAAGTGTATCTAGTGTATCGAACCTCTAACTTAAGTGTATCTAGTGTATCGAACCTCTAACTTAAGTGTATCTAGCGTATCAAACCTCTAACTTAAGTGTATCTAGTGTAGCGAACCTCTAACTTAAGTGTATCTAGTGTGTCGAACCTCTAACTTAAGTGTATCTAGCGTATCGAACCTCTAACTTAAGTGTATCTAGTGTATCGAACCTCTAACTTAAGTGTATCTAGTGTATCAAACCTCTAACTTAAGTGTATCTAGCGTATCGAACCTCTAACTTAAGTGTATCTAGTGTATCAAACCTCTAACTTAAGTGTATCTAGTGTATCGAACCTCTAACTTAAGTGTATATAGAGTATAAAACCTCTAACTTAAGTGTATCTAATGTATCGAACCTATAACTTAAGTGTATCTAGTGTATCGAACCTCTAACTTAAGTGTATATAGAGTATAAAACCTCTAACTTAAGTGTATCTAGTGTATCGAACCTATAACTTAAGTGTATCTAGTGTATCAAACCTCTAACTTAAGTGTATCTAGCGTATCGAACCTCTAACTTAAGTGTATCTAGCGTATCGAACCTCTAACTTAAGTGTATCTAGCGTATCAAGAGCTTTAAGCGTATCTGGAAAATCGTGTCAAGAAATCGTTTCGAAAAGTGTATTAATATTCTAGAAAGTTACAGGGTAAGTTCTGCTTCATCGATCGTACCGTATTATCGGTAAATTGTTTTTAAAATGGTCTTGCGTGAGTCAGAAAGTTAAGAAAGCAATATAATCTTGAATATAGTTATTTAGTCGCAATATGATTCTTACCGAACTATGAAATAAATGAAGATTTTATTAAATATCCATGGTATCAATTGAAAATATTTCTTTTTATCTATTTTTTTTTTATATATAAAGACACCATGAGTTGTATGTAATGGATAATGTCTTTTCACTTCTTCCTGAAGCATTGGTTTTAAACTTCAAACGAACACCAATATTACATAAAATAAAACTGCACAGGGCGGTAAAAGTGCTAGACAATGACACGGCGGGATTTACGTCATATGTCAGCGAGTGGTCAGTGATATGGTCCACAGAAAAAGAAATTACTTCAGCCCATTTATTAACGCCATTTTGAATTTCCGTCCTGACAAGAGAGAGAAAATCCTCCATTGGCCCCCATTCTCCATGTAGATATCACCTCCCATTGGCTCAGCAGTGATGATGTCATAATATAAACCCTCCATTGACCCCCATTCTCCATGTAGCTATCACCTCCCATTGGCTCAGCAGTGATGATGTCATAATATAAACCCTCCATTGACCCCCATTCTCCATGTAGCTATCACCTTCCATTGGCTTAGCAGTGATGATGTCATAATATAAACCCTCCATTGACCCCCATTCTCCATGTAGCTATCACCTCCCATTGGCTCAGCAGTGATGATGTCATAATATAAACCCTCCATTGACCCCCATTCTCCATGTAGCTATCACCTCCCATTGGCTCAGCAGTGATGATGTCATAATAGCTACCTCAGACTGAAGATGGTATCCTACATAAATCCAGTAATTTCATGCCTATGCACTGATTTAACTTCCCATATTCTTTGTGCTATGCTTGTGGTCAAGCAAGAGTCGCCTAATTGAGACTATGATAAGCACGGCATTTAGTTAAAGAGGTCTAATTATTGGTAGCCTTATTTCTCTTCGGTGAGACTTGATCCTATAATTAATATAATTAAATAAAATAGAGCATCAAAAAAATAAATCCCTAAAATAAATGTCGATTCACACCTTTTTTTCTGCAATTCTACTAGCAAAGTGCCATTCATTGAAGTCAATTCAATTTAAAGTTTCGGACTGTAACGCCTATAGTTTGAAGACTGTGAATCGCCTGTAAAAACTTTAGCTATGAATAAAAATACGCTGCCAACCGTATGGTCCTTTTAAAAATGTATACAAAGGTATTACTCATTTATTTGAATTGGAAAACAAAACTAATAGAGAGTAGTAGATATGTTCCGCGCAATTAACCAACCCCATGAACCTCCTAACTCCAGGCGTGCGTTAATACCTTCATATTTATTTATTAAATAAATGAGTTAATACATCCCCCGACCATTCCTGTCAGGTCATTAAGCAATCATGAAGTGTGCAATACAGCAAACTAGCGGATACAGCAAACTACATTACGGCCATTCATGTTGAAAGTTTCAAAGTAAAGTTCAATTATTTCTTGTCATCTTTGTTTAGGTTTTCAAAATAATCTTCATATCTTTATATATAAATATGAAGATTATTTTGAAACTGTCAACATAAATAGCCGTTATGTAGTTTACTGTATCCACTAGTTTGTTGTACTGCACACTTTATTATATGACTTGGTATGGGGGTTCGGGGGGCAGCATGCCATCTTTTACACTTATATCAGTATTTGGTTTCAAAATAAATAAAATGAAGGATAATAGGGGTTAAAAAAGCGCAGCGCAATCTTCTTAAGAGAGTCCACTGTGTAACTAGGTAAACGGCGCGAAAAATATATACCTTGTTTGTTGTTCATTTAGTTTAGATCGCAACGCGAGGAAAATATTTAGGACTCAATTACCGGAGGCTATCAAATTACCATTTAAAAATTCTCCTAATATGGTGTCGAAATATGATCGGTAATTGAGTAGTTACCCTACATTTGCTCATTCTGACAGTTCATCAGGTTATATTAACACTAAATGTTTCCGAAGAAACGGATGAGATGTAGAGTATCTTCCCCAGTGTGGAATTATAGTGTGCCTATAGAAAATTAAGGATGGACACCACATGATCATATAAGTTCAGCCCCAATAAATATTCTGGGTACAAACGTTGCTCCAATTCGATCTTGTAAGTAACTTCGTATAAACGACAGAGGAAGTTTCTAATTATCGGATGGTTCAACATTTTCGATCATATAAGAAAAGATGACGTCACTTGGTAGAGCGCATACCTTCGCCGCCGCTTTGACCCGTACTCTCCCAAAATCAAATAAACTGCTTACTGAATAATAACCAATCGTCCCACCAAGTTTCATGCAATATGGTTCAATACTTTTTGAGTTATTGAGTTATAAATGACCTTGATCTTTGACCGGATTGCTCCCAAAATTCTACCAGATGCTTCCTGGACATTGACCAATCGTCCTATCAAATTTTAGACAACTAGATTGAATAATTTTTGAGCTATTAAGTTATGAATGACCATGACCTTGAATTTTGACTGAGTCGCTTCCAAAGTTCTACCAGCAGGTCATTCGACATGGACCAATCGTTTCACCAAATTTCAGGCAATTTGGTTGAACAGTTTTTCAGTTATGCGAATAATAAGATGATAAATAAATAAATAAATAAATAAATGCCAGGTAAAATATAACCTTCCGCAAATTTGCGAAGGTAAAAATATACAATACTAATTATTATTATCCTTGATACCTACGGAATCAAGGATAGGAGCAAGTAAAGAAAGCGGACCAGAGTCCGCAAATTTTACTATGTTAAATTCTGGTCCATTATCTTTACTAGCTTCATTTCTGGTCCGTTAACTTTACTTGGTTAATTTATTAATATTTGACCAATAATTGGAATAAGAATATAATTTTGGAATCATATATACCACATTAAAGGATTTAAGCAGAAGTTTTTTTCCATTTTCATTCTACTCGTTCTTCACAACTTCAAAATGGATCACGTTTTTTTTATCAATTCTTTCAATTAATAAAATAAGCAAAATTAAGGAATAATCATTAATATTATCATTTAAAAGGTAGTATATTAATAAAATACTAAAGCAAACATTTTTTTAAACAAAAAAAAGTTTTCTGGTCCGTTATCTTTACTAGCTTCATTTCAGGTCCGTTATCTTTACTAGCTCCCAAGAATATACCAATTAATATAAAAGTTAAATAATAATTATCACATTATTTTACTTTTTCTATCGAAGATGTACAACCGGTCGATAATTCGTATGTCACCCTGATAAGAGGGAATGTGTGTGTCCTTACTCACTATATCACTTGGAATGAATTAACTAACTGAGGAAAAGACAAAAGATGGCAGTAAATATCCTCAGGGTGACTGTCTCTATTGATTGGACTCAAGGTTGATAGATAAAACTGAAAGTGTTCGAGTGATTAGTAGGGTTGTGATAATATGCATTAAAAATCATGGATCCTGATGATATTATAGACGGAGAGAAATATACAGTATTGAATCGTTCTAAATCAACGGTATATAGTATTCGATACCATTGTATTTCATTTCGTCTATGATGTTCTTAATATTTAGGATTTTAAAAGCATATTGTCACAACCCTACTGATTATAGTCTGCTATCTACATAACTTTTTCAACCAAATTACACGATGATAAGAGTGCATATAAAGTAATATACATCTGCATTACGGATACAGTTGCATTTGGTCACTTAATATGCATATACGGTAAAATACCCATTATATAGGGTGTCCGAAAAAAACGAAAGCCAACTTTAAATTAGTATATCTCAACAAACACTGGAGATGCGGTTTTATTTTAAGTACTATTTTTTTTGTTGAGTTTTTCTCCATCCACCGTTAAATTTTCATGAAGATTTATGGATTTTTGTGAATGTTATAAAGATTTTATTGATGGGTGGTGAAAATGGCTTTGCGCAAATGGTCAGAAAACGGATATTGAAGTAAGTTCAAACATAAAATATAGCTTTATTACACGACAATTCTACAAATAAAATAGATTTACTTTCAAGTACTCTTTTTATAGATAAATTTCATTTTAGAATTATTTATATATTTTATTATATATATATATTTATTTTTTTATAAAAAAAATTTGGGACACCCTGTATAACCATTGTTAATTCAATTTTGATATCGTCCTACATACTATATTGATATATAATTCGATCTACATGTCTTCCTAGGTACTACAAAGTACAATACTAATGCATAGTGTGTATTATTTGTTACTGCAAGGAAAATGTCATGCCTAAATATTTAATATAGGATTTAATTCCATGACCAAAGTAATTATCCGGATAGAGATATGGATAACAGAAAAATCCGGGATACCTACGAAATAATTCTGAATAAAAAAAATTCATATAAAAAAAAGAGAGAATAACAGGGAATCCGATATTTAAAAAAATCCGGGATCACAAAAGAATCCGGCATTTACCAGCAAATTCCGATATATATTTATTCAGAAATTTTATTTAAAAAATCCGAAAAAAAATTTAATACAGATTCAACAACAGGTACTGTACTTATAGTTAACTTCACAAATTACAGAAGGTTATGTTATGATCGGCAATATTGATTCATTTATTTGTATTCTTATTTAATCTTGTTATTCACATAATTTAAATTTTTTCATCCAACTTGCTTAAAATTTGGTGGGACGATTGGTCATTATCCAGGAAACATTTTATTACATTTTAGTATCGATCAGGTCAAAGTCAATGTCATTTATAACTCAAAAAGTATCCAACCATATTGCCTGAAATTTGGGCGCAAGAAAATTGGACAAAAAAAAAACATTAAAAAATAACCTTCAAAAAATGCACTCAATTATCTATTCCAATTTAACCCTTTTCCACCTGATAAGTTGCTCTGGTAGCTATAATTGTGATGTAAATAATGTCAGTGGATTAGCAATTAGACTGTGAAGGCCATGTTCTCCTCATTACACATTCTCCAGGCATTAAAAATGCAAACCACAAACACCTCACCTGTAAACAAATCGGATGAGTATTGAGAAGCAGGTGGGGCAGTTACAAATTATAGGTCAACTTCACAACTTCGGTCATATAAGAAAAATCTATAAAATAATGATTAATTGCTATTTATTTTATTGGTATCCATGATACCTGAAAGTATCATGGATACCAATAAAAATAAAAAATAAATAAATATTATTAAATAGTGTTTCTTATATGAACTGTCCGATAATTCGTAATTTACCCTAATGTCATTCGATTGGCCAATGTCTTTAGCGAGGTATTTATTTTAATAATATTCCATAGAATTTGAATAACAGAACATGACAGGTTAACAAATTTAAATTATTAACCTATATATACAATCAAAGTGACACTCACTGTACCCGGACAGCGGATTTTAACACATAATATATAATAAACAAATCTGACCTTTAAAAATTATCCTATCATTAATTAAAGGAATAATTAATTTAGTAGAGGTGCTTTCACTCCTGTACAATCTGCACCCCAAGATTTCACTCCTGTACAATCTGCACCCCAATGATTTCCCTCCTGTACAATCAGCACCCCAAGATTTCACTCCTGTACAATCAGCACCCCAAGATTTCACTCCTGTACAATCTGCACCCCAAGATTTCACTCCTGTACAATCAGCACCCCAAGATTTCACTCCTGTACAATCAGCACCCCAAGATTTCACTCCTGTACAATCTGCACCCCAAGATTTCACTCCTGTACAATCTGCACCCCAAGATTTCGCTTCTGTACAATCAGCACCCCAAGATTTCACTCCTGTACAATCAGCACCCCAAGATTTCGCTTCTGTACAATCAGCACCCCAAGATTTCACTCCTGTACAATCTGCACCCCAAGATTTCACTCCTGTACAATCAGCACCCCAAGATTTCACTCCTGTACAATCAGCACCCCAAGATTTCACTCCTGTACAATCAGCACCCCAAGATTTCACTCCTGTACAATCCACACCCCAATGATTTCACTCCTGTACAATCTGCACCCCAAGATTTCACTCCTGTACAATCAGCACCCCAAGATTTCACTCCTGTACAATCAGCACCCCAAGATTTCACTCCTGTACAATCTGCACCCCAAGATTTCACTCCTGTACAATCCACACCCCAAGATTTCACTCCTGTACAATCCACACCCCAATGATTTCACTCCTGTACAATCCACACCCCAAACTGGACTGGGGCGCAGATTGTACAGGTAATCCACCAAATGTTACAATTCATTCCCAAATTGGTAGCTACTTTTAAATTAAAATAAATTATTAATTACTTCAAGTAAATCTATAAGTGCATAACATATATTTCTTAATTCATACTGAATGATCTATACATTTGTTTCACGGTTTTATTTAGTATTATATATCATGTATGTACTAAATCATATATCAAAAAATCTAATTACATTTTATATATCACTATCCAAAGATGTAATCCATCTTATATAACATATATCTATATGACTGTAATAACATGTATAATATACAGTCAATGGTTTGCACTAACACACAAAAATAGCTATGTGAAATATGCAAAACAGGAATTTTTGCTTCACAGTAATAACCTACACGTATTGAATAGGACATATACATTATACATGTAGATTAGATATTAGCTGCATCAATATACGTATAATATTGCTCAGTAAACTGAAAAGGTAATATTATAGTTCAGTATATTGTTTTAATATAAATGTGATTTGAAGAATAAAAAAGCTCTAGAAAGAGCGAACCTGATTACATAATATTACTCAAAAAGTTTAATTTAAGTTTTATTGCCAATATCTTCTAAATCGATTAAATGCAATTTTCATAATAAACACAGTAATATAATGACTTACCTCTCATTTTCAGCTAATTACTTCCCTTTAATTTAGTAACATGTTAATTTGATTTCTGATAATAGTTACCAGTAAGCTAAGCGCCATACCACCTCAGATTAACGGCGAAGTATTCCCATGTTATTCGTACGGGGTTAAAAAATGAGGTTCATTAACGGGTCTAGGACATTTCGTCCACGGGTAACTCGTCCAACGGACATTTCGTCAAATGGACAATTCGTTCACGAATTGCTTTATTTTGTATTTTAAAGTGTATATGGGATATATTTCATATTATTTTTCGCTATTATATTAATAGCCAGGTGTAAATATATAACATTATTATAGTGAGCCGATCCATTTCATATGAACTAAAATGTTTTTCTATCGATTACAGTTATTATCTTTTTTTTTTAAACTTACTTCATTGTCTGTTTTCTGACCATTTGCACCACCCATCAATTAAGTCGTTATTTAACTCACAAAAATAAATATAACATTATGAAATTTTAACTGCAGTTGGAGAAGAGTCTAACGAACAAAATGATACTAGAAAGAAAGCTGTACCTTCAATAGCTGTTGAAATATACGAATTTACAGTTGGGTACACTTTTTGGGGGGGTCACCCTGTACAAATGCATGCGTACCTCATTTGTATCCCCATATGAAAAACGTAGGAATATTTTGCCGATAAGCCGAGGTGGAATGGCGCTGACTTTGCTTTAGTGGTCTATTCCAAGTGGTGAGCCAGTGGCCAAAATTATATCGCGTCTTGCAGGACGCTAAATTCCTTATTTTAAGGTCATTTAACTGGCAATTTCAATGGAGTAACTGAAACAAAATAAGGTTTTCAGCGTCCCGCAATCGCTGCAACACTACCTAGCTCTCTCTAGTGTAGTTTATCATAACTCTATGGTCTATTCGACTCTCAATCATTAGTTAATGCTGTGAAACAATGTAAATATTATGTAACCATGCTCCATGATTTTAGGATAAATGAATTAATGCCTTTCTTTGTAAATATTGTTATTCATTTATTTATTGTGAATTAAAGAAAGAAGGAGAATTAATCAACCAATCCATGCTTAAAATAAAGTGCTTAATTTTAAATATATTTATGCTTCTTCAAAGTTCTTTTAAATTTTAATATTTTAAACTTATTTACGAATAAAGTCATTACAGATTGGCTTTGGGTTATGTGTAGTAGAGCATCATCAAAGAATACATTTTTAGGGAGGCAAATTGACAGGGAGGAAAAATTAACGAGAATCAAATTGCCGGGAGGCAAATTAACGGGGAGGAAAATTATCGCTCACGTTATATCTGTAGTTTATGTATTGTCAAATAATTTGAATTATCATGGTGAAACATAATAAGTGGTTGTATCTATACACAATAAGATATACAGTGAAACTTGGTTGGTTCCTTCATAACTTAAGTGCACTAATTAATTGTCTATGATTACAATCTCGGAGAAAACTATATATGGTCTTTGAAGGACAACTAGGATAAAATTATTAACGTATATCGTTTTCTATAATTTAAACATAGAAAATACTTCATAACTCAGGTGCATTTCATAACTCAGGTCCTTCATTACTCGAGTGCATCATAACGCAGAACTTCATAACTCAGGGGCTCTACTGTGCTACAACATACTGTACACTAACCTATATATTTTAAAATCCACCATCTCAATCCTCGTACTCAATTCAAATCAAATTCTAGCAGAGGGATTTTCTGTTTCCAAATATACCACAGAACATGTGATCCAAATCTCCACTGATCCCATAACAAGATCAAACCTAATGAAATTGCTACCGAACTGCTGCTACCTGCCGCAATCAAGTACAATTACTGGCTTTACGGACACATTTGTATGCGGGTAATTAAAAAGATGCCCTTCCAAAGGGAGAATTCATCAGTGGAGTAGAAAAGATGTCTACTTTTATCTGTTTTATGGCGTTGATATCTTAATTAATATGTATAATAATAATCTAGTTTGATAACGATTAAGCTCATTTTTTAATCCGAGTATTAGATAGAACTCCAGGATGTACTTTATGGGAATAAGGAAAGATTAATTATATGAATGAAATAAATATTTGTGTATGATTTTCATAATTAATCAATAATTTGAATCGTTTGACTTGAACTGCCAAGTTAAATATTTTAGGAATGAATTAGATAAATCAAACGCGTAAGCTAGGGTAAGTTCTTTATTATCGGTCAGTTCCACATTTTTGGACATGAAAGAAAAAACAATACAATAATAATTATTTATTTTTTATTTATATTATATTGTTTTCTCTAAATTGTCCGAAAACTTGGAACTGACCGATAATAAAGAACTTAACCTAATCTCTACAAGAATTCTCGTACATATGACAGAAGAAACTATATAAATACAGTTGAACTCCTCTATAGTGAATTCCTCTATAGTTAAGATATATCCTCTATAGTGAACAAATTTTCCTTAGTCTGCGATGAAAGGCCATTATTTTAGAAAATTAAAAGCCATTTTATGTCAGACTAAAGAAAGTTTCACTATAGAGGCTCTTTCTTACCCTTATTCACTATAGAGGAGTTGATATACTTTTATCTATCTTCGCCGAATCATGTCACGAACCCCTGACATATAAATTAGGTCCAGACCATCTGCTCTCGGGTCTAAAAGACAACAATCAGGTTACAGGTTTGATGGTCATCCAAAATACAGTAAATAGCTATACCAGTACAACATTCTAACTAACTCGCTAACGAAATAAATATATTTCTACTTTAATAACTGTAAAATCTGAAGCCAACAATCAACAAAGATAACAATTTTATGGTTGTGGATGATAATAGTATCTATATATAAATAATAATATCTTTTGATGCAAATAATAGTATCTTTTGATGCAAATAATAGTATCTTTTGATGCAAATAATAGTATCTTTTGATGCAAATAATAGTATCTTTTGATGCAAATAATAGTATCTTTTGATGCAAACAATAGTATCTTTTGATGCAAATAATAGTATCTTTTGGATGCAAATAATAGTATCTTTTGATGCAAATAAATTTATGAAGTGAAGCACAAGAGAAACGACGAAAAAGTTGTACATCCTTTATTTTTAGAGCTTTCGAATAATAGAATATTCATTATCAATAACCTAATTAAGACTAATTTTAAAGAAATGTATAGAAATAAGAAGTATTTTGGATACCGAAATTAATAAAGTCACCTAAATAGTTAATACAAATAAAATTTAAAATGAAGAAAAGGAAAAATAATAAGTTATTAACCCAAAATAGTTAAATTGAAAGAACTCGCTTGTTCATTAAGCGTAGGAGACTGTTTATGAATATATATAGATTCTAATGTACGAATATCACACTGGTTAGTAGTTTGCAAAATTTTGAAATTTTCTTCTTTAATTGGGTGAATAAAATCGAAAGAATGGTTACGTATTGAACTGAAAGGTGGGGAGCTATAGGGGTTATTTGTTCTAAAAGATATTCCCTTATGTTGAGAAATTCTCACCTTTAACTGCATCATGGTCTCACCAATGTAAGTAGACTGGCACTGTCCACATGAGTATTTATAAATGAGACCAGATGACAGTAAAGGTGGAATTTTATCTTTATGAGGGAAAAATGAGCCAATGGTGGTTGCATTTTTGAAAACAAAATTTAGTTTAACTTGAGGATAAAATTTGTTAAGTAATGAATTAAGGTCTTTTTTACATTTAATGCTTGAATCACCCAAATAAGGAAGAGATACGAAAATGTCAAATTTAGGAACTGTTAATTTACGTTTAAGTGGAGTATGAACAGAATTTAAATATTTAGAGACAAAATTATCAAATAAATTTTGAGGATAACGATTACCAGAGAAAAAATTTCGCAAGTGTGATAATTCGGCATCAAAATCTACATAATTCGAGCAAATCGCATACGCTCTATGAACAAGACAAGTAATCAAATTAACTTTATAAGATGTCGGTATGAAAGAATCAAATCTTAATCCCAATCCTGTGAATGTCTTTTTACGATAAACTCTAGTAGAGAAACTATTATTTATACGATTAATGTCAACATCTAAAAAATTTAGGGAGTTGTTTTTCTCAATTTCCGAAGTGAATTTAATATTAGAATGTTTAGAGTTTAAATAATTATAAAAAAGATTAATATGGGATTGGTCAGAAAACAATAGGAAAATATCATCTATATATCTACGATAAAATTTAGGTTTAAATTCAATTGGGCAATCATCTAACCATCGTTGTTCATGAAAACATAAAAAGACATTCGCAAGAGTGGGACCAAGAGGATTTCCCATACCTATACCATCAAATTGGGAAAATAACTTACCATTGAAAAGGAAGAGGACATTCTTAACAGCGAGCTCAAGTAACTGCTTGAAGAAACAGGAAGACAAACTGGGAGACACCATTGGGTCCGAGTAGAGAGAAGTGGTAGCAATTTCGATGGTTTCATCCAAAGGTATATTAGTGAACAAAGATTTGATGTCGAAGCTTGCCATGCATAATGAATTTGAATTCTTAATTTTAGTGATTTCTTGAACAAAAGAGAATGAGTCCTGAACTGTAAATTGATTGGTGGTGATGGGTTTAAGTAAAGGTAGGAGAAATTTTGCAATTTTGTATCCCGAAGTTCCTATAGCCGAAAGAATAGGTCGCAGTGGTGCCCCAATTTTATGTACTTTTGGTAATCCATAAAGAACTCCTGGTTTTGACCCAGAACAGTGCAAATTATCATATTGTTCATCGCTTATTTCTTTCTTTTTCTTTAATTTAGTAGAGAGTCTATTAATTTTGTCTTCTTGTTTGATTATTTCTTTTAACCAATCTTCCTAGTCGAAAGCTCTAAAAATAAAGGATGTACAACTTTTTCGTCGTTTCTCTTGTGCTTCACTTCATAAATTTATTAAGATTTCACAGAAGGAGACCAATTAGTCAAATTGATGCAAATAATAATATCTTTTGATGCAAATAATAGTATCTTTTAATTCAAATAATAGTATCTTTTGATGCAAATAATAATATCTTTTGATGCAAATAATAGTATCTTTTGATGCAAATAATAATATCTTGATGCAAATAATAATATCTTTTGATGCAAACATAACTCTCTGCAATTTGCAGAAGCATTAACTACTTCTTATCATTCATGCCCATCAGATCTCTGTAACCAGAAGTGTTTTTGCCTCGCTACCCTAATGGCCGAATCCATGGCAAATCCTCTTCCCAATAACAGGTTCGAATGCGAAATCCGTACGAAGGTGTAATTGAATACAGGATTGAAGTGACTGAGGGGAGGGGAGCAGTACTCGGGAAGTGGGTATAGAGATAGGTTGATATGATGATCAAAAATTTCCCGAGTACTGTGAGTGTCTGTGTACTGTTACGTCTACTACAGCCATCTAAAGTTTGTCTTAAAAAGTGATTTGGAAATATATATTTTTGTGACTCATTATTATCAAGGTTGTGACAATATGCTTTTGAAATCATAGATCTTAATAATATCATAGACGAAATAAAATGGTATCGAATACTATATACCGCTGGTG